>PVKS010054130.1:0-10172 GCA_004027875.1 Aplodontia rufa
GGGGAGCCTGTGTACTGGGGCAAGGAGACAAGATGAAGCTACAACTGGTCTCCAGGTCTGCAGATGCCCAGTCTCTATTTTAGTGGGCAGCCCTGAGGGTCCTGCCAATCCCCCATGTCCTGCTCTTCCCTGGTCCTCCTGTTGGAGAGGAGAGGCCAGCTCCTGTGCACCACAGTTTGCCAGGGAAGTTCTTCCTGCAGATTCCACTTAGGCAGCCAGACCCACGCAGGTTTCTCCCCAGGTGATCAATCACACAGATATTACTTATCAGGCCAATTAAACTTCTCAAAAGGAAAATAATCATTGTTATGATTTATTAATAACCACTGTTCCTGTCCTCGGCACTTACTTTAATCAATTTATTTGGTTCTGTAAATATTTAAACCAGATTCAAGTCAAATGGCTCAAACATGCTAAGGCTTCAGTATCAACTGGAGTTGTGGAGATGCCCCAAGGCAAGCTTGTGATGGGGAGGAGAGGGCTGCCCTTCTCCCTCCTCAAAGGCAGGACTTATGCTTACAAGCACTACATTCATCCATTCTCTCCATGCTGGTAGAAGTCTGCCAGGTGTAGTGTAGGATTTTAAGCGAATGTTCCCTTGAGGATCCTGGTAGGGGAAATACGTCACAAAAGTGCAGGAATGAAAGACCCCCAGGTCACATGAGACAGGCAAAGGGTGCACACACTGAAATGAAGGTATAGAGTCTGCAGAGTCACCCAAACAGGGATACCGGGTAGTTCTAGAAGGACGACCAGAATGTGTGCCTGCCTCAGGGCAAGGTGGGGCTCAGGCTTTTAGCAAAGCAGGAATGAGCATGGCAGTTGCTATCCCTTGGCTGCCGTCAACATGTGTGTCAGGTGGACGCTGGTCACCCTCTCTCACTGACAAGCATGTATGGATGGGGGACCCATGCACCTCTCTTTCCTTCCTCCATCTCCAGTCTCCACCAAGTCCTTGCATTTGAGAGTTTTGATATCTCCTGAGACTGGGTGGATCAAATCCACCAGCCTGGTGCTGGGTTTTAGCCTCCCAGACCCACTGGTGGCTCAAACAGTATTAATCCCTCTTTCCTTCCCAAAGCTCTCCCTTCCTCTGCTTCGCAGAACCCAAATGCTCACTTCTTGTCACCAGGTCTCTCACCACCTGCCTCTGGACTCGACTTGCTCAGTCCTCCCCTCCAGTTCTGCTGTTGCTGGGCTGTCCCTGTTGCCTCCTTGGCCTCATGGGTTCTGGAAGGACTCCTTTATTTCTCCCCAGATCTTACCAGAAACTTCAAATTTGCACGTCTAACCATCTGCGAGACACTCTCTAGGGAAGTCTTAAGGTTGTATGAGTCGGAAATTCAACATGTACCTGCCTCTCCCAGACCTGATCCTTCTCTCTCATCAGAGGCTCCACTGCCAATCAGTCTCAACAGCATGGAAGTGTTTCTACAGATTCCTCCCCGTGGAGTCCTGTACTCCATCAGTTTCCAAATCTGAAGACTCTCTCTTCACTCTCCCTCCTTTTCACTTCCTTTTACTAAATCAATTCAAATATAAACCTCTCTTGCCTGGGTTACTTCCTGACTCTTACCTCCACAGAATTCTCCTAAAGAGCTACGGAGCCACCAAGGAAATGCTCTGCATGAATTATTTCATTAACTCCTGACAGCAAGTGGTATTTCTTCTGTTCACAGATGTGTAAGCCAGCGTTTGCATAGGCTGAGATGGTTTGTCAAGACTACAGGTGGCCGGCGGAACAGCCTGTTCAGGAATCTGAGTTTGCACATCACCATCCAACTTAACTACGCCCTTCCCACCTGGACCACCTGTCCAAGCTAGTAGCTGCCAAGGTGTCTGTGTATTATATGCATCTGGGGTGCTTAGATAAGTACATCTCCACATCTGCTACATCAGAATCTGGGGAGAAAGGGCTTAGAATCTGAATTTTGAAGCAGTTCTGGTGATGCTGATATAATCATGCCCTAGGTGTGAAGTATTCCATGGTCCCTCCAGAGACATTCCACAGAAATTCATCTCTTTCTTTTCACTTCACCTTTAAACTTTTGTGAATTACAGCTTATTGTATAATCTTGTTCATGCTTATATCTATGTCTTCCCGAGACTAAAGCCCCTGGGGCAGAGTGTTGCAAGAAGTGTTGAATTCATTTCTGCAAGCCTGGAGCTGACCAGAGGAGGTTTTGAATTCTTGGAATGACCAGCATCTGCTTGAAGCAAGGAGGGAAGTTAGGTGGAGGAGGGTGGACCAGCAGGAAGCTGCTGGGGGACCCAACTCCATTCAGGGGAGATCTGGGTGTCTCCTGTGTGTGTGTGTGTGTGTGTGTGTGTGTATGTGTGTGTGTGTGGGGGGGGGGAGGATATCAAGAAGGAGGAGCAGACCAAAGACAAGTGCAACTGGAAATGTGTTGCGCTTTTATCATCTCTTCAACATCCAGGAGGACATGTCCTGGAGGAAATCAGATGTGACCCAGAGTATGAAAGAGGTGCATGCTAGGTAGAGAGAGGCAGCTGCAGATTAGAGCCCGCATGCTCCATAAGTGTTGAATGATAATTATCATAATAGCATTTATAGCTATTTTCACCGTGAGCTTAGAACTACATGTTATGCTCAGGGTCTAAACAAAATAATTTCCTTTGTTTCTGACAGCAAATGGTATGACTTCCTGTCTGCAGATGTGAGAGCTGAAGTTTGGAGGGGTTGAGATAGTTGCCTGAGGCCTCACCACAGGCAGTGACCTGTTGAGAAGTTTGCCTAAATTCAGAGAGTGCACATTTAACCCTTCACGAGTCTGCCCCAGCCTCCACAACATCCCCCAGGATGCCCATGGTGTAGGAAAGAAGGGCCTGAGGGGAGGACTGGGTGGAGGAGTAGAGGACAGGAGCAGCTTTTGAGAGACTCTGGCAGGAGCAGCCAGAGAGACCGGAGAACCACCAGGGAAAGAATGGTGTGGAAGACCCAGGGAGGGCTGGGAGGAAAGGCTACAGCTTGTGAGAGGAAGAGAGGGGATTAAGGCCTGGCTTCTTGGGCAGAGAGGTGCAGCAAGAGCTGTCTTATGGAAAGACAACCAGGAGAGCGCTCTGGGGGAGTGAGAACAGCAAAAAAGCATGGAAAATTCTTTCTAGAATGTTCCCTGCAAGGAGGGGAGAGGAGGAGAAAGGCTTCTGAAGGGAAATACATATTTAAACATATTTTGACTGGTGAAGGTTGAGGCTGTGGGAGGGGAGAGGCGCCAGGAGGAAGTATTCTGGCAGGTACCAGGAGGTGGAACCTGAGGTCAGGCAGCGTGTATGTATGTGCTATACGTGGGGGCAGAGGAGGGTTGCTTGGGACAGCAAAAACTGTCCTGGGTTATGACAGGAAGCAGGGAGGAACAGATGGCTGTGGGTGAAGTATTCCCCTGTGCTGGGGCACCTGGCCAGCTGGGGCCCTCCCCTCCCTGCGGGAGACTTGCACCATGGTCCTCTTTGTACTCAGTCCTGATTACACCCATACCTGACTGCTGTCTCAAGATGCTCCTGAGCCAGGGTGGCCTGGTCCAGACTGTGCTGTTGACTCCAGACCTGCTGCTGAGAAAGGACATGGGGCTGGGAGCTTTCCCAGGCACGGAGTGTTGGTAGACTCCCATTGTACTAGCTCTGACTTGGCCTTCCTGGGGCACACATTAGACAATCCCTGTTGGAATGGCTTTTGACTCCTCTCCATAGTCAGAGTCCTACCCTCCATTCAAGGTGTGATGTATTCCACGTGGTCCCTCCAGAGGCATTCCAGAGAAATTCATCCCTTCCTTTTCACCTCACCTTTACATTTTTGTGAATGACAGCTTATTGTACAATCTTTTTTTTTCTTTAAAAGAGAGAGGGACAGTGAGAGAGATAGAGAAAGAGAGAAACAACTTTATTTAGTTTTTCACATGGCCTTAGTTGCTCCAACACTCAGTTGTGTACGTGGTGCTGGGGTTTGAACCCGGGTCCTTGTGCTTGCCAGGCAAGCGCCGAAACCACTGAGCCACCGCTCCAGCCCCCTATTGTACAATCTTGATCATGGTTATATCTACTTCTTCCCAAGACGAAAGGCCCTGGGGCACAGTATTGCAAGAAGAGCATTGCATTGGCTTCTGCAAGCCTGGAGCTGGGGATAGATGGAGGGGGATCGCTTCTTCCGTGGGCTGAGATGGGAAAAGGTAGACAGGACTGGGGTGTGGACAAGGCTGGGGTGGGTGAGTGAGTAACAGAGGGGTGGATGTGCACAAATGCCTTGACTACCACAACTGGGGTCAAGTGGGTGACATAAATCTTCTCATTTATCCCCCAGAGTAACCAAACCCTGGATTCTTAGAAATAAGAATTGAGACTTCAAGGAGAAAAGCAGCCTTTTCACACAACATTGTTCTGATGTGGCTGAACCAGGATTGGTCCTGGTCACTAGGGACACTATGATTCTTCCAAAGCAGAATGGATCCTGGGCTGCCACTCAGTGCTTCTGAGCAGACCCTCTACAGAGGAGGAGGGTCACCAGCCCAAGAAAGGCATGTGAGTCAGCAGGGGATGCCCGGGATGAAGATACAGGTCAACTCAAACTCAAGAGGTCAAAACCCTGGTACTTAAGTTTTGTATCTTACCAGAGGAGGGCACAGGGCTGTGCATGAGGGGTGCACAGGGGTGTTGCTAAGGCAGAAGGAGGTGCAAGGCCAGAGGATGAAGCACAGATCTAGCCCTTTACCCAGGAAGGAGGTGAGGATCTTGCATTTCTCAGAGTTGAAGAAATTAAGGAAATGAATAGGCACCGGACTGAAGAGAACGTACACATGACCAACAGACTCACAGGGATGCTGAGCTCCAACGGTCAGCAGGGAAATTCAAATTACAGCCCTCATAAGATACAATACCATGTATCCTTCACAGGTAAAGGTTCATAATATCAAGTATTGGTGAGGTTGTGTCACTGTAGGTCACTAGACGGAGGACAATTGGCTGTATTTAGGATTAAAATGGCATATCTTTTTTTTTTTTTTGGAACTGGGGATTGAACCCAGGGGCACTCTACCATTGAACCACATTCCAAGCCCTTTTTATTTTATTTTATTTTTTTTAAATTTTAAGACAGGGTCTTGCTAAGTTGCTTAGAGCTTTGCTAAATTGTTGAGGCTGGCCTTGAATTTGTGATTCTCCTGCCTCAGCCTCCCCAGTTGCTGGAATTACAGGCATGGACCACTGTGCCTGGCTCCAGACTCACATCCTTAATAACAGCAGTTCTGCTTCTCCCCTCTCAAGCTAAAACTGCAACAGATCCAAATATCCATCAGAAGGAAAATGGTCAAATGACAGTGTATCGATGTTGGAAAAAAATTGAAAAGTTGGTACATGAGGTAGCATGGATAGCTCTCCTTTTTCCTGACTCCTCCAAAGAAGCGTCTTCACCATTTCTGATTCCTGCCCTAGTCTCTTTTGAGCACACTCCAGCCATGCTTCCTCTGCCTCTACCTACCCAAACTGTTCTAATCGTGGTCCCCAGTGACCCTCACGTTGCTCAGTTAAAGGGTCCAGTCGCTCTTCTGGTTCCTGGGAGCCTCTGTAGCACTTGACAAGTCAACTCCTCTCTGTTCTGGGACCACTTTCTACTCTGGGTTTCAACATCACTTTTGCTCCCCAAGCACCCCACCTTTTCCAGCTTCCCTACTGTCTCCTCTCTCCAAACTCTCAGCTTCAGTGCCCAGGGCTGGTCCCACATCTATCTACACTGTCTCGTGCTCAACCCTGAACGCAACACCATGCGTCCACTCTCCTCCACCTGTCACCTCCAATCTTACAAGTCCAAAGCTGAACTCTTGGTCTCCTCCAGGCCCAGAACCCGCTCTGCCTCTCCCATTCTGGTGAGTGCATTCCCTATCCTCAGGCCTGCCCTATTCCTAGCTGCCATCATTTCTCTCCTGAGCTACTGGTGCTGTCCCTTCTGCCTCCCTGCTTTGCCATCCTCAGCTGCAGTCCCTTTTCAATGGGGCAGCCAGTGAGTTTTTAAAGATGGGAGTTAGATCAAGTTGTTCCCTGTGGATGCCCTGCAGGATTCCCCAGTAAGTTGGTTCAGAGTGAAAGTAGATCCATCACAGTGGTCACAAGGGTCTTGGACATCCAGCCTTGTGACCTCTTAGCACTCCTCTGGCCTCCCCTCCTGGGCTTATGTGTGCCCAGCGTGGGCTCTGTGCCTCCTGTGTCCTCACCTGTGCCCCTTCACTCCGTTCAAATACCATTTTCTCAATGACTCCTTTCCTTGGTGGTCAATACTGGTCAATACTTTAAGAGAGAGAGAGAGAGAGAGAGAGAGAGAGAACCCTCCTATCCACCCTTTCCTGCTTTCTATTAACATTTACAGTCATACCTGGGATTGGTTCCAGGATCCTCTGCAGATTCACAAATCCCTGGCTGCTCAAGTCTCTTATTTAAAATGTCAAGTCCCTTGTAAAAAATGGTCTAGTATTTGCATATAATCTACACACGCCCTCCCATAAATTTAAATCATCTGTAGATTACTTATGATACCTAATACGATGTAAATGCTATGTAAATAGTTGTTATATTGCTTCGTTTAGGAAAAACTAATAGCAAACGTCTGTACCTGTTCAATGCAAATGCAATTATTTTTTTCATAATTTCAATCTGCAGTTAGTTGAACTTGAGGATGTAGAACCTACATATGGGGAGGGTTGGATTATTTAAATTCTATTACAGAAATAGAAGAAAGCAAGTTGCAGACTGATACACAAAATATGAAACTATGTAAAGGAGAAGAAAAACACCTACTGTAATCAAAAGGCATTGCAGTGGGGACTGGAGCAGTGACTCAGCTGTTACGGTGCTTGCCTGGCATGCGCGCATACATGGGTTCAGAGCCCAGCACCCACGTACACAACTGAGTGCCAGAGCAACGAAAGCCATGTGAAAAACTCAATAAAAAGCGATTCTCTCACTGTCCTTCTCTCTTAAAAAAGAAAAAAACACTTCTGTTTAAAAGAAAAAAAAAAAAAGGAATTCCAGTGTATTTTTGGTGGATACAGGTATTGTACACAGTAAGTTCTGCCAAGTCATGCACCCCATCTAAACAGAAATTTATGTCGTGAAGGGGAGAATGGAGCTGTAATGTGCATTTCATAAAGGGAAGGAATTTGTGTTGCTTATGTAAATCACGATTAAATATTTGAAGTAATTTTTTAAAGGAACTGGGTCCCCATAGAAAATCTAAACTAGCCATGAAAAGGTTACTCATTTGGAAGTGTTTATGAGTCTTTATTGATGACAGGCACCTGGCTAGCCTCTGGACCACAACATATATCAAGAAAGACAGTCTCCTCCTGCAGGGTTAGGAGAAGAAGCAGCCTTCAAACACCCCAGCACACAATGCACACCCCCCCCTCAGTAACAAACCTCCACCCTGCCCATTGGTGGCCCTTCCAGGACCAGGATCAGGGGGCTGCGAGTGAGCACAATGGGCCTTTCTCTGTAGGTGAGCCCCTCTGGCCGAGCCTGGAAAGTGGCTCAGAGCAAGTGTGCAGACGGTTCACACTGCCTTGACAAGAAAATCCGACAGCCACTGAAGTTAGAAGTGAGGATGCACCAAAGTCACCTTCCACCCTGGATTCTGTGGGAGCCCAGCGGGAATTCTCTAGGCTTCTTTCAGTTTGTAAGCCCCACTGTGCTTTGGATGGTAGCCTCCGCAAAGGGGTTTCCTCAGGATGGCTGGCCTATTTTGGAAGACTGCCCTTGGGCTACTGTTTTGCCCACACTGGAAGAACTGGGAATGCTTAGGAATTCATGTCGTTTCTGCTGCCAGCCCTTGGCCAAAGCAGTCAGAGAGTATGCAGGGGCAGTACAGGCGGAGCCTCCCTTTTCCAGCCTTTGACCTGGGCTTGCGCTTGGTTCTCTTGGCCCTATCACACTCCCCATCCCCTTCACTGGTGAACCCTGTAGACACCTCTTCAATAAATTACTGCCTGTGAATTCTCATCTTGAGTCTACTTTGGAGGCCCCACTGAATATATTCGACAGTTTTCATGACTTTTGGAACAGGCTTGAGGTGGCCTTGGCTTTTTGGCCCCTGCTAGGGCATCTCCCATCTGGACTATGCTTGCCGGGGCTGGGTGCCTTACAGAGGGCTTGCAGGGGTGTTTGTCCATCTGTAGCTATGTAAATGCAGCCCTGAGAGAATGAAATAGCTGCAGGAGAGCTGAAGCACAATTGATTTATAAAAGTCAATGGGATTTTAAAGCGGGCTGGGGAAATAGCAAGATGGATCCCAGAGCTGAATTGATTTAAAGGGTAAGTATTGAGGCCGAAAGATTGATTGAGAAGAGAGGGGTGAGGTAATGGAAGGGGCACTCTGGAGGAGCCTGGGCGGGATGGTTTCATAAAGTTAATGCGATTTGCAGCCAAGGTCGAGGGGGCTCTGACGAGGTCCTACTCTGTCCTGGGAATACTGCTTGAGCGTCAGATGATTTATCACACCAAAGCTCCTGAGTGTGCATAATGCTTTTATTTTTTTGCTTGTTAGGATTCTTCCTGGGCTCTCTTTGGTCATCTGTTCTTCCCTGTGTTCTCCATCTAAGGGGTGAAGAAAGCCAGCCAGGCCCTTATAAGGGGTGTCCCTTCAGCCCCTGGATAACTTAATGTACATCATCGATCCAGCCCCCCCAGTCAATGAAAGTATTAATTTTTTAAATAGTCATAAGGTGGCTTAGAAAGTTTGGAATTCTTTTCAATATGATCATTTGAAGGACTTAAAAATCAAAATAAATGATCACATTCTTAAAAGTTATTTTTATTAGCTTTCTTGGGTGTACCTCTGGGCTCAGCCAGGCTGGTCTTTGGGAAGGGCTGGGGCAGGGGTGGGGCAAGGCTGGGCAATACCCAGAGTGCGTGTTCTTTATTTCTGTGCAAAATGCACCCTTACTTTGAACTGCATCTGGCATTCATTTACTCAGTGTTTGAGTTTATGGGACCTCCTGTGTGTCCACCTGCAGGAGCCACGAGGGTATGGTGCTGCTGTGGCTGGTGACGCGGTGGCGGAGCTAAAGGGGAGCACACACCCACACACCGGGTCCTGTTGTCACCCTGCCATGTACACAGGAAGTGGGAAGCATGAAGGCAGCAGCAAGGAGAGCATACTGGGAGGACAGAGCTGCAGGAAGAGGCTGGGAACCCAGAGGTAAGGCTGAGGCTGAGGCTGCGGCTGAATGGAATAAGCCACATGGTGACCACTAGTGGGTAGGATGTGCCTAGGAGGGGAACAGGAAGAGACCAAGAGTGGGAGGGGGCGGGTGTGTCTCTGCTTCCAGGCTTAACCCTGGCTTTGAAGAGACCACTCCCTGTGCTCCCTCTAGACTCCTGTCAATCCTTCCTCTGAGGAAGAGCATTTTTGACGACCCCTCCGACTTCTATCATGTGCTGAACTTCTGGCCATCATCCCATGCTGGGGTACATTTGGCTGGGACTATTTGGAGGAAGCTGTGTCCCTTTTACAGTAGGGAGACAGCTTTCGCCACGTCCTTAGATGTCGGCAGCATGGGCCTGATGCTGATATGATGTGGAAGGTGTCCTTGAGACAGTGCTCAGCTTCACCTCCCGTGTCACCCACACACTGCGGTCTCTCCAGACCAAGCAATGGTCCTGTGGACCATTCATGCTGCACTTCCATGTCCGTCTGCCTTTCTCCTTTCTTTTTTTTTTTTTTTTTTTTTAAGAGAGAGAGAAAGAGGGAGAGAGGGAGGGACAGTGGGGGGGGGAGAGAAAGGGAGAATTGATTTTACTTAATTTTTCATGTGGCTTTTGTTGCTCCAACACTTCCTTGTGTACGTGGTACATGGTGCTGGGGTTTGAACCCACGTCCTCGCACATGCCAGGCAAGCGCTGCCACTGCTGAGCCACTGCTCCAGCCCCCTCTTGAAGCATCAATGCAGTTGCTTCCTATGGTATGAAGACCCCTCTAGAAGCCTCTCAAAGCAGAGTGATTGACCTCCATTCCTTGTGCTGCCAGGGCCCTTGCCTTTACCTGGACATGGGCCCCTCTGTGCCATACTGATTTGTCAGCTTCATAGGGGCAAGGAAGGTGTCTTCCTCATATTTGATCCTTAAAAAATAGCACAGAGGGGTTGGGGATTTAGCTCAATGGCAGAGCACTTGCC
>PVKS010054131.1:0-10170 GCA_004027875.1 Aplodontia rufa
CTTCTGGGTTCTTGCCACACATAGCGGGCAGCAGGTACACTAAAGGAGAACTTTCCAGAAGTGCCTAGGGGGCCAGGGCTGAGTGGGACGGTGCCCGGGAAATCAGATGAGAGAGCCTGGGTTCAGCTTAGGACTCGATTGAGGAACCTTTGTAACCTGGTGGAAGCCGGAAATGGGGAGAGGGACAAGGACGGAGCAGGTCCTCCTCAGCAGCATTACAAATGGGCCAGAGGCACAGAGAGGTCAGGTGACATTCCAGGAGTCACTCAGCCCATAGCCAAGGCGCCAAGATCTCAGTCTCTGTGCTCTGACTCAGCACCCATCTGTTCCTGCCATGTCCTCCTGCAGCACTTGGGATGATGCCCACTATGGTGGGAATCCCTCAGCTGCCCAGGATTCCCAGTGTCCCTGCAGCCTCTGATGGCTTGGGAACATGAACCGGTTAAGTGGGTAACCATGCCTGTGTCCACGGCACATCACCAGGCAGAGGAAGGGAGATGTGACAGTTGTCATTCAGGAAGCATCAAGTTTTCTGGAAGACTCGTAGGACACAGATGAACTAGATTTTGCTCTAGAGCAGCGTCATACGGACGACTGCATTAATTTAACACAAAGGTAGCGATTGCTAAGGGGGAGTCGGTGGTTAGAAGGTGGAGGCGGCTCTGGAGTTTGAGGAGTCTGTGAAGTGTGATGGGTGATGGATGCTCCTTTGGATAGGCAGAGAATGTCCTGAGCTCAGGTTTGCAGGGAGAAACAGCAGAAGAGTATGTGGAAATTAGCTGGCTCTCGGCTTTGCTCCAGTGGCGAAGCCTTCAGGACAGCAGGGTGAGTGAGGGTCCTGATGAGTGGGCTCTGGTGCCAATTTTCCACTTCATTCTCCGATTCGCCACTGTGCATTGCAGTGAAAAGATAAAGAAGGAGTTTGAGACGTATCTGCGGAGGATAATGAAGCGTTTCAATAAAGAAGTGCACGAGAACACACACAAGGTGCGGCCTGGGGCACAGGGGATGGCGGTGTTCCTGTTGGGCGCACAGAGCCTGCGCTCCCAGGCAGGCGGGCCGAAGCTGCGCTCTGATCCTGGCCCGTTTCCTGTTCCTGTCTGTGAGGAGAGGGGCTGGGTGGGAGGGTGATGATGAGGCTCAGGCAGGTGTGATGTGCCTGGCGTGTGGCAGGGGCGGGACACCAGGTCCTTCCTTCCATCTCCTCTTTCTGTCTGTCTGTCTGTCTTTCTTTCTTTCTTTTTGATTCGTTAAAGATGGTCTTACAATTAGGAGGGAGTCACTGTCATACAATCAAGAATGAATGTCTAATGACAGAGCAAGCCGAGGCTGCTGCCAGTCCATGGTTCCCCCTGGCTTCCCCATGGTTCCATGTTTCCCCCTGTTAACCCCTCGTGTTAATTGGACATCTCATGGAGGTCAGAGGTTCCCCTCTGAGCTGATTCCCCCATCCTCCCTCCCTCCAGCCTCCTTGATGTCCTTCCTGTCCCCTCCCCTCCTCCCTGCCCCCCTCCCTACGTCCCCCAGCATCCTAGGCCAGGTTCCCCCGATCGTGTAAGAATTCATACGTGCCGAGGTTATTGTTAGCGTAGCCATCTCTCATACTGTTTCCGGTTGTATTCCAGCTTCCACAAATGAGAGAGAACATTTGGCCCTTGAGTCCATCTCCTCCTCCAACCATTTCCTAACCCTGATTCTGGTCTCAGCTAAAAAGTACAGTGGCTTTTGACGGTAGCTGGTAATTAGTGAACATGTATCCAGACCTAGCCAGGTCATTGCCTGGCTTTGTGGAGACAGAGACTTGTATAGGTTCAGCCCTTCCCGACCCCTGAGCATCCAGCATCTGAAATGCTCCGAAATTAGGAGATTTTTAAGTGAGCCTCACTCACATGAACACTCAAAAAGTTTGGGATTTTGAGTATTCCAGGTTTCTGATTTTTGGTTTAGAGATGCTCTTCAGGTAAAGGTCTGTGCAGGTATTCCCAAATCAAAAAAAGAGAAAAAGCTCTGGCGCACTCTGGTCCTCAGCATGTTAGATGAGGGATTCTCAGCCTGTCTGAAGCTTATTTCCTACAGTTAAGGAGCTTCTGATCTCACAGAGGGAGCAAGGAGATCAGCCAACGAGAAAGGGTCAGGGACTGGGAGGATGGCTCTCGCCAAGATGTGGACAGGTCACCAGGATGGGGACGGCTGCTGCGTGCATGGGGTGCATGTGTTGACATGTGGGGGGGGTATCGTCTTCCATGTCCCTCTGCTGGCTGTGGACCTCCAGAGGGTGGCGATGGATGGGAGAGTTTCTGTGTCCTCAAAAAGCTAAAGGTGAACGGAATGGACGGAGTTAGGGGACGCCCTGGAGGGGTCAAATGCGAAGCTGTGTCCTTTCACCTTTGGGTGGGTGTTGGGGATGAAAGAAAAGAATCGACTTGACCCCGAAGGTGGAAGTTTAACTCAGGGGAAAGGCAGTGCCGCTAACTGAAACGGGGGACTTTAGGGAGAAAGAAAGCCAAATCGGATGGAAAAATGATGTGAAGTTGTACACGGGAAGAGGGAGGACGGCCACATCGCCCTAGGTTGGTGACGGGGCTTAGGGTTCGGAGGAGGGGACGGAGATGTGGAGGCAGAGAGCATTCTGCGAGCCCCGCCCCGCTCCCCAGCTTCTAGTTGAGAAGCTCCTGAGCCAGCTCTTCGTATGTCCTCCCCACTCCCTTTCTTCTCCTGATCTGGGTCCTTAAAATAAGGGGGTCTGTGCATGGATCGTCCCGTGACTTCACGTACAGCTGCCTTGTGGGAGCTGAGCTCAGGCGCCACCGCGTTTCCTTTAGACAGCCTTCAGCACGTAGCTTTTTTCTTTTCTTTTCTGTAATGAGGGACAGTGAGAGAGAGAATCAGCTTTATTTAGTTTTTCGCGCGGTTTTGTTGCTCCAACACTTTGCAGTGCACGTGGTGCTGGGGTTCGAACCCCGTCCTTGCACATGCCAGGCAAGCGCCGTCACCGCTGCGCCACCGCTCCAGCCCCTCAGTGTGCATCTTTCAAAGCGCAGCCTCTGGGAGGAAGATGTCTGTTTTGAGCTGCGATAGTTGATGATTTCTTGGGAGGAATGAGCACCCAGAGGGAGGAAGCGGGGAAACAGCCCAGGTCTTGGGAAATGACTGCTGCTGGCGTTTTTGAGTCCTCTCAAGTGGAAATGGGAGCGCAGTTTTGTGCCCGCGCAGCGTCTGAACTTGGTGGCGGGAATCTCTGCCCCTGACCCTCTCCTGCCCTCGCAGGTTCACCTGCTGTGCCTGCTGGCAAACGGCCTCCACCGGAGCCGCGTCTGCAGCCAGCCGGACCTGCTTGCGATCGGCCTCTCCATCGTCCCCGCTCGCTTTGCCAAAGTGCGGCCTGGGGATGTGGACACCGACTTCCTCTCAAACCTGCTCAAGTGGTGAGGCCTCGTCCCCAGCAGGAGGGCGCTGCTGGGGTGCCCCCAGGGCTGGGTTCAGGGCGGTTTTGGGACCTTCCCTGAGTGAGTGCGTCGGGCAGCGGGCATGGCGTTAGAGCTAGGGGGACAGCGGGCACAGTCCCCGTCCTGAAAGAGCTGCCAGCTGGCAGGGGGAGACGCACCGGGACTCTGGCACTGAGAAGGCCACCCAGGGGGGCGAATCTGAGATGGGCCTTCAGCGATGGTGGAAGTGGGCTCGCCAGGGTGGAGGAGCAGAAGCAGGGGGGGCGAGTCTCACGACGGAATGTCCCTGTCACCCTGACCCTTCCTCTGCAGGTTCATTGCCACGTTCACGACTAATGCAGACCTCTCGGCCTGTGAGCAAGAGGACCTGCAGACGACCCTGGAGAGGAGGTTTGCCATCTACTCCGCACGGGACGATGAAGAGCTGGTCCACGTGAGTGACTCCCCGGAGCCGCCTTGATCAATGCTGCTAGCTGTGGCAGTGACAGTGTGATTTTACCCCTCGAGAGACCTGCTCATCCCGGTCCTTACGTTGTCAGCTGTTCTGTCACTGTGACCGGAACACCTGACGAGAACAGCTTTCCCAGGGCTGGAGCAGTTAGGGCGCTTGCCTGGCATGCGCGAGGACCCAGGTTCAAACCCCAGCACCACGAACTCAGCTGAGTGTCAGAGACAAAGGCCACGTGAAAAATAAATAAAATTGATTCTTTCTCTCTCTCATTCTCTCTTTAAAGAACAAAACAAAACAAAAATCCATCTTTTCCCTATTGTAAGCAAGCGTCAGGCAACGGTAACGAATGAGTCCCCAGTGTCCTCGGCTAAATGTGCTCTCTCTCTTCACCGTAGATGTTCCTCTTGATCCTCCGGGCTCTGCAGCTCCTGACCCGCCTGGTGCTGTCTCTACAGCCAATTCCTCTGAAGTTATCTATGGCAAAGGTGAGGTTCTCAGGGCGTCTAGGGAAAAGGTGCAGTCGATCAGAGAAGAGTGAGAAATTATTAAGAAAAAAAAGATTGTCAATATTTTTATTTTATTTTATTTTTTTGGTACAAGAGATTGAGCCCAGGGGTGCTGAACCACGGCCCCACAGCCCCAGCTCTTTTTATTTTTTTATTTTTTTTTTGAGACAGGGCCTCACTAAGTTGCTGAGGCTGCCTTTGAACCTGAGATCCTCCTGCCTCAGCCTCCCAAGCTGCTGGGATTACAGGTGTGCACCGCCACGCCTGACTCAATATTATATTCTTTTTCTTTTTTTTTTTTTTCCCCAGGGCTGAGGACCGAACTCGGGGCCTTGCGTGTGCTAGGCAAGTGCTCTGCCACTGAACTAAATCCCCAACCCCTCAATATTGTATTCTTAAGAGCTGGTGTTTGTGGAGCTTGGTTTCTTTTGAGCCTGCCTTGCACGCACCCTGTGTTCAGAAGGAGCCTGGACACACGAGTGGGTATCTGTGCTTGCAGCGCCCTGCAAGAGGTCTGGGTTCCCTGGTGCTGTGGTTTGTGTTCTGTGAACTGGGTAGAGTGGCTCCCGTCCTCACGAACAGTGTGGCGTGCTAATGGGTGAAAAACTGAATTTTTCTTTTTGGAGGGGTGGTGGTGGTTGGGATTGCAGCCCAGGGCCTCGGTCATGCTAGACAGTGCTCCACCACTGAGCTACCAGAAGTCTGGTGTACTTCAGGAAGGAGTCTCAGTGCTGTTTCGCTGGGCACTGTCTGCAGCCCGACAGTCTAGAAGTTGATTATAATAACTTCTGGCTTCTTTTGTGGGATGGGGGGGGTTTCCAGGGAATGAACCCAGGGGCTCTTAACCACTGAGCTACATCCCCAGCCCTTTTTATTTTTTATTTTAAGACGGGGTCTTGTTAAGTTGCTCAGGGGCCTCGCTGAGTTGCTGAGGCTGGCCTCGAACTTGAGATCCTCCTGCCTCAGCCTCCCAGGCTACTGGGATTACAGGTGTGCACCACCGTGCCTGGCAATAATTTCTGAGATCTTAAGAGCACCCTAAGTATTTGCAGAACAGCTGTGGGCAAGGACGGTAGGTGTTATTGTTGAAGAGGCTGAGACTCAGATATTGAGTAATTCATCTAAGTCAGTAATAGATGAGGTGGGTCCGGAATTCAAACCCAGGTGGGTCTGTTACTAAATTTCCTGCTCTACTGTTAGGGTGAAAAGAGTGACAATATGGTCTCATCGGAGGGGCTACAGACTTCAGCTCATGCTTGTATACAGCCCTAAAGGGTTGACGCTGTCTGAGCTGGGGACATCTTGATGTGCGCATTCTCTATCCAGTGACTTAACCCTATTAAGTTACAGGATTTTATCAGATCATTAGAAAGAAAGAAAAAAATAAAAATTTCTCATCTTCTTCAAGGGAAGGAAACTCGCTAAGGAGAGATCTGCAGAAGGCACTGGAGAGTCCTCAGAAACTTCCAGCCAGGTTCAGGAGGGCCACGACAAACCAAAGACTGGCCAAGCACCCAGACAAGAGCGAGGGTCTTCTAAGGGCACCGGCAAGCCAAGTGCCACTGGGAGGAAGAGCAGGCCTGCTCTGGGCAGCAGGAATGCGAGAGAGGCCTCCAGTGAGGAGGAGGAGGAAGCCCAGAGGCGGCCCCGTGCCCGAGCGCGCCCTGCGCGCCGCGTGACCTCCAGGGTTTCCTACAAAGAGGAGAGTGGGAGTGACCCAGCCGACGGCAGCGGCTCTGAGTTCGAGCTCTCCGGCGGGGAGGCCCGGCCTTCCTCTGGTGAGGATTCTGCACCTGGCCCTCCAAAGCGGAGGAAGGCCCCAGCCTCTCAGAAGACAAAGGCTGAGTCCAAGAGTGGCTCCAGGACTCCACGTGGAAGCCACCGTCAGGGTCCAGTGGCATCTCCGAGCTCCCTGAGTCGTAAAAGAGGCAAGAAGATTCCCAGTGACGATGAGCAGGTGGAAGGAAGGACAGCGGCTGGTGTGGACCAGTGGCTGGAGGTGTTCTGTGAGCGGGAGTCCAAGTGGGTGTGCGTGGACTGCGTGCATGGCGTGGTGGGCCAGCCTCTCGCCTGCTACAAGTACGCCACGAGGCCCGTGACCTACGTCGTGGGCATCGACAATGACGGCTGGGTCCGCGATGTCACTCAGAGGTACGACCCGGCCTGGATGACCGCAACCCGCAAGTGCCGGGTGGATGCCGAGTGGTGGGCCAGAACTTTGAGACCCTACAAGAGCCCATTTGTGGAGAGGGAAAAGAAAGAGGATTTGGAGGTAAGGGTTGGCTTCCAGGGACTTAAAGACCCAGTCAGGGTTCTAAAATTAATTCCACTTTTTTTCTTTTGGTACTAGGGATTGAACCCAGGGCTGCTCAACCACTGAGCCACATCCCCAGTCTTTCTTATGTATTTTATTTTGAGACAGGGTCTCACCAAGTTGCTGAGGCTGGCTTTGAACTTGCGATCCTCCTGCCTCAGCCTCCCAAATAGCTTGGATTACAGGTGTGCTCCGCAGCACCCAGCTCTTTTCCATTTTAAAATGCTTAGATGCTCAGAACTGAGCTGGATGGTTTTAGTGTAACATTTTATTTCATAATCCTGGAAAGCTGGGGTGATTACTGCCTTAATCTTACTGGTAAAATGTTGTGGAGCTGATAATTAACTTACTAGGTCTTTGAACCAGGTCTGTGTGGGTTTGGAGCCTGGGTACTTGAAGTTATTGTCCCCATTGTTCAGGTGGAACTTTAACGTGATTTGGGCCTCGTGTAACATACCAAGGAAAGAAGAATAACTCATCCATAAGTGGTTACCCCTTTCTTTTTGGGGTACAGGGTTTGAAGTCGGGTGTTTCACCACTGAGCTGCATTGCTGGCCCTTCGTGAAAATCTTGAGCAGGGTCCCTAAGTTGCCCAGGCTGGCGGTGGCATGTGCCTGTAATCCCAGCAGGTAGGGAAACTGAGGCTGGAGGATCTCAAGTTCAAGGCCAGCCTAGGCAACTTAGGCCCTGTCTCAAAATAAAAAAAGGGCTTTGGAAGTGACTCAGTGGCAGAGCATCGAGCTGAACCCCTAGTACCTAAATAAATAAGAAAAGATGCAAGATGCGAGCCGTCGTTCAGTTTCCCATGACAGCAGAATGAAATGAGCCCGCGTTCTAGGACAGTGACGTCACTGAGTTAAGCCCTTCCTCCTGGAAGATGGGGATAGAGCAGGACTGGTTCAGCTACAACCGTTAAGGGGCCTAAGGGTTGGAAATCGGTCAGATGATTTTCTGACATGGCCACCAGTCACAGAACGACTTAATTCTTCTTTGCTTTTGATTGATGTACACCTTTCATGGCCAGAGGCACAGATGAGGCGTTAGAATGTCACGCGTCAGGACATGGGACAGCGGCAGTGTCGGGACCGTCCGTCCCGCCTCACTCGCTCCTCTGCTGTGCTCAGTGTGACTGTCTGGCCTCTGTAGTTTCAGGCGAAGCACCTGGACCAGCCTTTGCCGACTGCCATTGGCACCTACAAGAACCACCCTCTGTACGCCCTGAAGCGACACCTGCTTAAGTTCCAGGCCATCTACCCCGAGACGGCCGCGGTCCTGGGCTACTGTCACGGAGAGGCCGTGTACTCCAGGTGCGTGAGGCTGCCGGGGCTCCTGCTGGTCTGCGATCAGCGTCCATCTCCCCCAGGCTCAGTCAGTGATTAGTGGCAGACTCAGGGCCCTGCTGTCAAAAAAGATCAAAGCTTATGGAAAAACCCACAAGGATTAGAAGACCAGGGAGGAAAAAGTTGAAAAATAAAAAGTAGGACAAGTAAAATTTAAGATAAAGTAATAAAAAACATGCTCCTCAAATTTAAGAGAAGATGGTAAAAACCAGCTCCTCAAACATAAGTTAAAAACAACCAAAAGGAAGGAATGAAGGATTTGATCACAAATGTTAAAATGAGGTCGTGTTTTCAGTGGGTACAAAGCCCTGTGTGGAATGATGAACAAGTTCTGGAAACGGACGGTGGTGATGGTCACGCAGCATTGCGAATGCGCTTAGCGTCACTGAACTATGAACTTAAAAGCAGTGGCATCCGGGCGCGGTGGTTCACGTCTGCAATCCTTGCTACTCCAGAGGCTGAGGCAGGAGGATCACAAATTTGAGGCCAGCCTCTGCAACTTAGCAAGAGCCTGTTTCAAAATAAAAAATAAAAAGGGCTGGGAATGTAGCTCAGTAGTAGAGCAGTCTTGGATTCAATCCCCAGAACTGCCAAAAACAAAACAAAATGAAACAAAGTACCAGTTAAAGTGGTGCATTGTGTTACATTATATACTGAGGTCAAAAGAGAAAAAAGATAGTAAGATTGAGAAAACTGTGTAACACGTGCAGAATCAAAACCAAAGAAACCTAGTATAACTTGGAGTGGGTAAATAAAAGTAGAAACAAGAATTTTGAGAAACAATAATAGAAAACAAATGAAAGAAATGAGTTTTTAAGAAATACTGAAATGCAAGACCAAGAACATCTGGCTTGCCTTAGAGAAAAGGAAGAAGCGGGAACTGTTGGCAAAGCCACAGGAGGGGTCCGAGTCTGACTGGGAGGGACTTCCTGCCCTCAGCCCCATGAGGGAGTCGAGCCAGGCCCTTCCTTGGGGCTTCACCTGTGTGGGTGCTGCTGGGTGGTGGCAGGGAGGTCCACACCCTGGTTGGGGCAGTGGCTTTGCTCTTCTGGGACTTTAGCAGGAGGCAGCAAGGGGTGGCCTCCCTGAGGCAGGTGTCCTTGAGCGGCCACAGACAGGAGGTGGGGCGTCTGGGAGGAAGGGAGTGCTAGTGTAGGGCGCTGGCCCAGTGTAGGAAGCTTAGGAGTGGGCATTTACCGTCGTGGCGGAATGTATGGAACAGAACGTGTCCCACGTCCACCACTGTGTGGGAGCTTGGCCTCAGCGCATCCACGTTGCGTGCACCCCTCACCACTGTCCAACTCTAGGACTTCTCCATCTTCCCCAGCTGAAATTGTACCCGTTACACACTAAGTCTCTGTTCTCCTTCCCCAGCTCCTGGGAACCCCCATTCCCTGTGAGCTTTTTGTAAGTGCAGTCATAAAGCATTTGTCTACGTTTGGCTTATTTAACTTGAAATTTCATCATTTTGTAGCATGTGTTGAAGTTTCCTTCCTTTTTAAAGGCCACATAATATTCCATTGTGTTTAGACCATATTTTGTTCATTTATGTGTTGATGGATGCCTGGGTTTCTACCTTTTGGCTGTTGTTAATAATGTTGCTGTGAGTATTGTTTGAGTCCCTACTTTCAGCCCTTCTGGGAATATAACCGGAAATGGAACTGCTCTATCAGATGGTGGTTCTGTTTGATTTTTGGAGGGATTGCTGTACTAGGTCTGCAGTGGCGGTACCATTTACAGTCCCATCGCAGGGCACAGGGATTGCCGTCTCTCCACAAACCTGCCAGCATCAGTTCTCCTCTTTCTGCTAATAGCCGTTCTGATGGCTGTGAAGTAGTCAGAACCTGACGATTTGAGACCTGTGTCCACTTCCCTTAGAGTGTCCAGCCCCGCTGGCCCCTGCCTTCTCCAGTGCTGAGTGAGGACCGTGACTGGGTCTTCGGAGTCCTTCAGCCTCTAGCGGGAGCGTAGGGTCGAGCTTTTTGGCTCTGACGCAGGCAAGCGCTGTGCCATTGAGGGGGAGAAGGACAGAGCCCATTTTCCCTGAGTGATCACGGGGTCCTGAGGCCGGGGGAGGCCTGGTCCAGACCCAGCAGGGAAGCGGCACCAACGG
>PVKS010054132.1:0-10173 GCA_004027875.1 Aplodontia rufa
ATGGAATTGAGAAAACAGATTTGTGAAATAATATCTGTAGAAGACTCATTTTTATTTGTCTCCATCAGTATGTAGTATCTTTTTTCCTTTCTGTCCTTTTCTTATCTCTTCTTTCCAAAAGAATCAGGTCTTTTGGTCTCTCCCTTTCTCTCCCCTCCTCCCTCTCTTCATTTGTAATTGGGGAGTTATCATGATAGAGTGTAAAAAAATAATAATGAAGGGTAATTTTTAAAAAATAAAGTCATTATTGATATAAAAGAACAAAGCCCAGGCTAAGACCATCCAGTTCTGCTACTTGCTAGCTGTGTGAACCTGAGAAAATCATCTCACCTCTTTGAGCTCATGTTTTTTTTTTAATCTGTAAGATGGGCATCATTCTGCTTATGATATTTTGTACCTTGGAGGAACACACTTTTTTTTTTTCTTCTCTGGCACTGAGGATGAAACCCAGGGCCTTGTGAATGCTAGACAAGCACTCTAAGGCTGAGCTGCGTCCCTGACCCTTCTTGTTGTTTATTTTGAGACAGAGCCTTGCTAAGTTGTTGAGACTGACTGCCAATTCAAGGTCCTCCTGCCTCAGCCCCCCAAGTTGCCAGGTTTGAAGTGTGCCCCATCACTTTTGGCTTGTTTAGTTTAAATGAGACAATGTGTGAAAAAGCTTAGAACAGAGACTTGGGTAATGGCATAGCTATTAACTATTCCCTTCCCATTTGTTTTTGAAAATAGGATCTGGAACACAGGAAGAAAAAACAACATTAGATTCCAAGGGCTCCTCATAATCAGGCCACACTGCATTAAAACAGTCAAATTCTCAATTGTTTCAGATGCACCTGACTGAACTAATGGAGCAGATAACACTTTCCACTACTCCTTAGGAATCCCTGGGTTTCCCTTTCTTTGTAGCCTGGGGCCACTTCTGCCAAACCCTGTGTTGTATTCTCTATGGCTTCTCTTTGCACACTGATATAAAGGTTACTATTGAAAATCATTGCCCACCCTCCATCTGATTCCATCCTTGCCTCTCTTTACCGTGTATAACCCTGGTGGTGGCATTCAAGGCTTGAGAAGATGCTAAACTCAGTGGTATATTCCTGTGCCACCCACCTTGCAATTTATTGAATCTTTAATTAATTTTAGCTGATTTTTCTCTAATTAATTGAAAAAAATCATGGCTTATCAGAGTTTGGAGGACATTTAGAAACCATAAATCCAAGCCACTCATTTTTAAGCTAAGAGATTGAGACTCCAGGATGTTGATTTATTTGTTTAGGGCCAGGAAATGGCTTCATGACATAGTTGAAACTAGAGTTCAAGTCCCTGATACCTACTCAGGTCCTTGTAACTCTATAGCATAATTTAAAAAAACCTTTTTATTTATTAAGCCATAAGTTACAATTTTATTACTTTTATCTATGGCAAGGCCTCTAATTTTATTTTTCTGTTGTTTCTGTCTCTCTCACTGTTAATAGGTTAGACTGTGTCCCTCCAAGCTGGTAAGGTAAAGTCCTAATCCCTAGTACCTTAGAATGTGTCCTTATCTGGAAATAAGGTCTTTACAGAGGTAATCTAGTTAAAATGGGATCATTCCAATGGGCCTTCATCTAATATATTGATGTCCTTACCCGAAGGGAAACGTGGGTACAGAGATATCGCAGAGTTCAGATGATGCAAGGACAGAAAGAGAGAAGACAGCCCTGTGACTAGAGCACTGCCTCTCTAAGCCACTAAGCACCAGGACTGGCAGCAAATAGAAGAGCTGGAAGAAGCAAGGAAGGATCCTCTCCTAGAGCAATAAGAGAGCATAACCCTGTGGACACCTGGATTGTGGAATTCTAGCTTCCAAACTATGAGACAATGAATTCCTATTGTTTGAAGCAACCCGGTTTGTGGGACTTTGATAATGGCAACCCTAGGAAACTAATACACCCTCCTCGGGTACTATTAATATCTCCAAAAGGTACATATTATTCAATCCAGAGAGAGAAATTTGTTAAAAGAGCAAATGTTAGATGTGACTTCTCTGCTTTAGATTACGTTACATTTGTACCTGGGAATCAAGTAAAAATATCGATGGTGTCTGTTATGGTTTACATATGAGTTTTCCCCCAAAAGCTCATGTGTGAGACAATGCAAGAAGGCTTAAGGGTGTAATTATTGGATTGTGTGAGTCTTAAATCAATTGGTAAATTAATCTTCTGATGGGGATAAACTGAGTGGTAACTAAGGGCTAGTAGGGTGTGGCTGGAGCAGGTGGGTCACTGGGGGCGTGCCTTTGGGGTATATATTTCATATCTGATGAGCAGAGCACCTCTCTCCCTTTCCCCGCCCTTCCCTCCTCCTCCCCTCCCCCTTCCCTCCCTGTCCCTTCTCTCTTTTTCTCTCTTCTCTCTCTCTGTCCCCTTCCTGATCACAATGCTGTGAGCTACTTTCCTACACCATACCCTTCTGCCATGGTGTTCAGCCTCACCTCAAGCCTCAAAGAATGGAGACTGCCATCTATAGACTGAGACCTCTGAAACCCTGAGCCCCAAATAAACTTTTCCTCCTTTAAAAGTGTTCTGCTCAGGTCTTTCAGTCACAGCAGCGAAAAAGCTGACTAAACCAGTGCCAATGTTATAACTGTCATTTAGATCTTCTGTATTAATCAGGGGAACAGAACCAATAGAAGATCTCTCAAACTACATGTCCATTGAGAGAGAGAGAGAGAGAGAGGTTGACTATAGGAATTGGCTTACATGGTTGTGGAAGCCGAGAACTCTTACAATCTTCTTTCTGCAAGCTGGCTGAAAGCTGGTGTTGTGATTCAGTCTGAGACTGAAGCTTAATGACTAGGGAGAACCTAATAGGCAAAGATGAGGGTAGGCAAAGATGGATGCCACAACTCAAACAGGGAGCAAATCCCCCCTTCCTCTGCTTTTTTTTGTTATATTTGAGTCTTGAATGGAATGGATTCCATGATGCCTGCCCACATTGATCAGGGTGATCTTCTTAGTCTACAGATACAAACACTTATCTCCTCTCCAAAGTACCCATACAGACGTACAGAAATCACGTCTTACCAGCTAGCTGGACATCCCTTAGCCCAGTCAAATTGACAGATAAAATCAACCATTACATCTTCAACCAAATCTGTAAGTTCATTTTATTATCATTTTGCTGCTTGTGCTTATCTGAGACTTTAAGAATTTTTGAAGAATATGTTTCGGTGTGGGGCTATATAGGGTAGATGTGCTAGCCAACAGTGTTCCTCTAGGCATAGTTATAGTTTTGAGGATTGTTATAAGTCCCTTATGTTTATGGTATCCTTTAGATACATCCTTACACCCTCATCTGTCTTTCATATTATTGCCTTGGTGATACAGCTGTCACTGCAGTCTCACAGTACAGTGTCAGGATCCAGGACTGGATTTTTTTCCAAATATCAAAGCCAAGAAATTAATACTAATAACTACCCTCTCCTCCATCCTGGCACTGGTGCTATTGCTAAGAACTGTCAATACACATGCACTGTTAATCTACGGTGTAGTGCCCAGACCAGACTTCATGACAGATGCTTGGAAATTTTCATAAACAAGTTTTTTCGCTTTTAATCCTCTTGATGGTGTTTTCCCACAACTGTGTTGGTAGTGCTGCTGAAAGTTTGTTGGCTAACAGTGCACTGTGAGGGCTATATTGAGGTCAAGGAGAAGAAGCATGGGCTATCTAGCTATGGTTATAGCAACTGACTCTAAAATTGATATGACTTTACAGAGGGGCATTGCTGATGGGCACTGTGGAGCAGGAGGAAAGCAGCATTGGCTTTGGCATCACCAGTCTTAAGTCTGAATTCCATGTGCCTTCAGAAATATAACCTAAATCCACCAAGTCTCAGATGTTTTTAAAAATAGGATAAACCCCAAACATCCCATGGGTTGAAAGAATAATCTAGGAAACATAAATGCACTCACCAGCAAGTTTAAAAACAATCATATATTATAAATACAGTTGTAGCCTCATGTACATCCATCCCTCAGCATGTTTCCTTCCCTGCCCCGAACCCTGCCACTTTCCTCCATCCCACCCCCCACAAAGCAATTAACACTGAAAACTCAAAACGATTTAGACACAGAGAAAGCAAAATTGCTTCTCAAATGGCAAGGGATGGTGAAGTCACTTATTGCAGGGCTAATTAATATATCTGGCATGAGAATAGCAAAAGGATCCGCTTAGGGAAGACATGGATGGTATTTCTACTTTTAAAATAAAAATTAGAACCTGCCAGGAAAATATTAAATTTCTAGAAGTTTGCATGCTTTTCGGAACAAGACTGTATTAGTTGTCACTGAAAAGAGTATTCTGTGAGCATTGGTTCTATGTGGGTGTGATAGTTAATTTTTATGTATCAACTTGGCTGGTCAATGGTACACAAATATTTGGCCAGTCATCATTCAGGGTATTTCTATGAAGGTGTTTTTAGATGAGCTTAACATTTAAATTGGTGAACTTTGAGTAAAGTAGATTACCTTTCATGATGTGGTTGGGCCTCATTCTGTAAAAGCGAAAAGACTGGCATCCTCTGAGCAAGAAGGAATACTGCCTCTGTTATAGTTGGGATCCAGAATGTTCTGCAAAGACACTTTAGTAGGCAGGGTCTAGTTGGAGGAAGTAGATCATTGCCCCCCCCCCCACACCCCTGCTTCCTAGCTGCCCTGAGCTGGGCAGCTTTGCTTTGCCACACACTTTCTGCCATGATTTTCTGCCTCACCAAAGGCCCGGAATCAATGGAACTAAGTGATCATGAAAAGGAACCTTGGAAACTATGAGGCAAAATAAATCTCTTCTCCTCTAAATTGATATTCTCAGGTATTTTGTCACAGCAATAGAAAGCTGACTCACACAGAGTCGAAATGTGACTTGACATGCACCATCAACTGGTCCCTGGGTCTCCAGCCTGCTGGTCTGCCCTAGTAGGTGCTCACTAAAGTAATGCTGAAGGAAAAGGCAGGGATATTTGGAGGTGTGGAATTGAGTTAGCACATATGAACTGGGCTTATTAATTTAAAAAGTAGCTTAAGGACCATGTTCATTGCCTAGATTAGTTTGAATCATGCTCCACTGTGAAAGGTTTCAGTGCTGCTCATCAACATTGCTGGTCCTTGTCCTCATAGGGACAGAGTAAGACTACACTTTTCTTGTCTTTTCAAATAGAGGTACGCAAGTGACTTGCTCTGGCATGTGAAATGTGAAAAATACTTCCAGGTGGAATCTTTTGTTGGTTCTCTACTCCCCAGCATTCTCTGCTTTATAATAGAGGTACAATGCTGAGCCATCAAACGGAAGACATCTGCCCTAGACAGACCCTCAGACCCGCAGTGTGGGCAGAAACTCAGGCGGCTGCAACCCACTGTGAGCTTGAAACCATTTGGTGTTGCAGTGGAACCTGTCTTGTCTTGATTTATATGTCCTAAAAAGTGGAAGCAAAATGTCCCTTAATTTAATACTTAGCAGTGTCGTTGAGAACACAGCACAGAAAGTGAGGATAAAGTTAATGTGACTGATTTTTAACAACTTGCCAGAATTTATAATCCCCCAAATTAATGTTCTTGCCTTCAAAGTAGTCACTGTGGGATTATATAACAATTTAAATGATGTTAAAAACAGTTATGAAATTCCTTTTACGACCCAACCTCAAAATTGATTAATTTAGTCATTTGCTGCGTGCCAGGCGGTGGGAATACAGAGATGAAAAGAGATGTTCTTTCCCCTTCAGGAGTTCACAGCATCACTGCAGCAAATATGTAAGTGATCTAACATGTCTAGAGGACTATAGGTGAGAGAAGGGGTCAGTTCTGCCACAGAGAAGCAGGAAAGGCTTCATAGAGTAGAGGCGACACACTGCTTGCTAGACAGGCAGACTAGGGAGGAGGCGGAGGCTATTCCAGGTGGAGGGACCAGCAGGAGCGAAGGCATGGAGGTCTGAAGTGGTGTGGCCCATTTGGATAAATGCAGATGCTTCTTGAGAACATGAGGCTGGACACTCAGGAAGGAGAGGATCCCACAGGGCTTGCCATGGGACGCTGATGGATTTCTACTTTATTCTGTGAAAGGGGGAAAAGCAATGAAGGATTTTATGCAGGTGAACTGCATGATTTTATTTTAGGAATAGCAGCAGGAAAAACAATTAATATTGTGACAGGAAAACTTTGTTATGCATAGATTCAGTCCCTTCGAAGCACTGGGAATTTGGGGCTGCAGGGGTGGCTCAGTGGTAGAGCGCATGCCTGGAATGTGCCAGGTCCCAGGTTCTGTCCCAAGCACCACATACAGAAATAAAGAGAAGAAAGACAAAAACCAGATGAAAAAAGTTAACTTTCCTCTTCCTCCCTATCTTCCTCTTAACAAAACAAAACAAAAAACTGGAAATTTCAGTCCCTTATTGGTGGGATGAGTGTGACTTATGTAGGTTTGGAGCTGCCTCATGAGAACAAATGCTCTGCATAAAAGAGGGGGAGAGGGAGAAATTAGTTCATGGGTGAGGGGACAAAAGACAAAAAGGAGGGGCTGGAGCGGTGGCTTCGGCACTTGCCTGGCATGTGCAAGTATGCAAGTTTGAACCCCAGCAGCACAAACACAATGAAGTGCCGGAGCAACAAAGCCACATGAAAAACTAAATAAAATGGATTCTCCTCTCTCTGTCTCTTTCTCCTTCTATCTTTAAAAAAAAGAAAATAAAGAAAATGGAGGGAGGAAGATTGAGAAACTCAAGAGAAGGATGTCTAACGGGGATTTTGTATAAATGCCTTTGGTGTTTGGGGTGCTGTTAAAACCCCGTTTTCTCTAGATACCCACCAGCAAAATCTGAATTGCTCACCTGTACTTTGTGGAAGGGATTCACTATTCAGAGATGCAGCAAAGTGCTGACTGAAACTTCAAGATTGGTGTGGGGCAAAAATCAGAAGCCACCACGAGAGAGAGACAATGCCTAACCTTTATATTGTAGCCTCTGGCTTGTCCTTGTGTCTTGTTCTGCTCAACGAGACAATAGCGGACTTGACACCAGCAGAGGCCTGGAAAAGCACTTGCTCTCTCCACTTGTCCTCCTGCCTCACTGCTTTGCCTTGAGAACCTGCTTGGGCTAGGCTTTTGCACCTGAGAAACGCGGCCCAGTCACCCCGTTTCCTCAGCTCACAGCCAGTCAACTGCTAGATAAGTGCAGGGAGCCTCTGCTGAGACCAGAACTGTCCACTCAGGCCCAACAAAGAGCAGAACTGCCCAGCTGACCTGGACTCTCATGATTAATCAGTGAATTTTTTTTTTTTTTTTTGCTATTGAGTTTTGGGGTGATTTGTCGCATCATATTGTTGTGACAAAGAGTAATTGCTACACATGCCATAAAAGTGACCTACCCAAGGAACTGCTGCTTCACTCACTATTAGCACAAGGGATCAGGAAGCTGCCACTTCAGCCATTGGCTCCAAGTTCCAGCGTCTAGGTTCATAGGTGTTGAAAATAGAGGATTGCACCCTAGTCAGTGTGGTTTCCGGGCCAGTGGTTCAAAATCTTCTGCAGAAAAAAAAGAAAGAAAACAGTACCTGTGTTTTAGAATTCAATGATGGCTTTCGTATGCCTCAGAATTTCCCACTCTTCTGAAAAATCTTACCTTGATATTATTCTTCTGTGGTTTTTCCAAATATGAGCCTACTTCCTTAATGGTTTCTGTTCTGATTTCATGTTTTTGTCGTATTTTTACATTATGTTCAAGTTTAAAATTCATTTCCAATTACTTGGGAAGTAGGTATGGATGCCAAGTCAGAGTATTACAAAAGCATCGAATTGTAGAGCTAGAAGAAATTATTGCACAAATCTAGGGGTAAGGACATCAGTAGAATCTACTCTTATATTTGAGATTTTGTCCTGAGATTCTTCAAAATATGTTCTTGTGCTTCATTTTCCCACATTTTATTTGTGTGAGGCTGTGAAGGAAGGGAAGCCTTGGAAAGACACCTAAAACACCATGCTATAGTGTCAGATCTTGGATTCTCGGAATCCAGTTCTCAAAATACCATATGTAGGTAAATTCCTGGTGCAGCCAACCCCAAATGTCCAAATTCAATTTTAGTTCATTCCCTTTAATTGTGATTAATGTTTCTCCTCAAGTCCATACAAGATGCTTGTTTTCCTATCCTTTGTATTTTAGAGAATTTATTCCAAATTCTTTTCTTGTACTACACTTAGGAATGAACAAATTATTCTTGAAATTTCAAGCAGAATAGTAATTTCCACGAGACTGCCTTTATTCTTAGAAAATGCATGCTGAAGAATCTAGAAGTGAAATCATTTTCCTCCAACTTACTTTTAAATGGTTCAGCAAAATGAAAATGTGTACATCTACTGTCTAATTGGGTAAAGCAAATATTGCAAATTATTAACTGGCAGGTCTCAGTTGATAAATGGGTATGAACAGTACAATTCTTTTAACTGTTGTTTGAAAAAAATTAAAAAATGTTCCAGGAAAAAAAACCTTCTGGCATAGATAGTTCCAGCATTTTTACTAAAAATTCGAACTTTGCCATACATGTAGAGTGAATAATTTCTCATGTCACTTTCAAACATAGTTCTCTGACAGGAAACATACATTCTAGCAAAAACAGCCATCCAACTTTCCACATTAGATTTACTATTAATAGTATTAGAAATTGGAAACAATTTAATGCCTATTGTAGGATAAATCAAATAAGTACATTAATGTTGTTAGGAACTGAGATTTCCACTGTAAGAGAAAAGAGTCAGAGATATAATTTATGTTGGTGGCAGAAAAACCAGAGCTTCTTGGAATTCATAACAGTATTCAGACAAACTCTATAGAATCTATTTTGGTACTGTGGGCTGAGAACTCAGGTAATAGCTTCCCTGGCCTTTGTTCCCCTGGCTCTTCCAACAGATGTGTAGGTCTCTGTTTCCTTGTAGTACAGTCCTTTATTCTTGGAGTACATGGATGCTTCTGTTTTCCTGACCAAATTAACTAGCAGAACTAGTAGAAGGGAACTTTTTTCCTATTTTCTTTCTTCTTTCTTTCTTCCTTTCTTTCTATTTTGGTACTAGGGATTGAACCCAGGGGCAATTAACCACTGAGCCACATCCCCAGCCCTTTTCCTTATTTTGATTTTATTTTGAGACAAGGTCTTGCTAAGTTGCTTAGGGCCTTGCTAAGTTGCTGAAACTAGCTTTGAACTTGCAATATCCCTGTCTCGGCTTCCTGAGTTGCAGGGATTACAGGTGTGTGCCACTGCGCCCAACTAGAGGGGAACTATTTTAGTTGTGGTTCACCCAAACCCTAATTTAGAGCCCCTTCTCATGAAGCCCCTCAAGTTCATCTAGGTTGCATTTCCTATAAGATTCCTTGCCTTGGGTGGGTCCAGGGCCTTGGCATTTCTGCCTCTTTTCTTGAATTTGTAGAACTGAGTCTCAAAATATGCAGTGTCAGCAAATACTATCAGAGAGAAACTGGAGCCTCAGTCAATTTGGACTGTGATATCAAAGTGCCATAGACTGGGGGGCTCAAAAAAACAGACATATATTGCTTGCAATTCTGGAAGCTAGAAGTCTGAGACCAGGGTGCCAGCATGGTGGGGTTCTGGTGCGGGCCTCCTTTGGGTTGCAGACTGTTAAATTCTCCTTTTATCTTCACATAGCAGGAAGGGAGTTACAGACTCTCTAGGATCCCTTTCATAATGACACTAATCCCACATCTGAGGACTTCATTCTTTTCTTTTAAAGACAAACAAATTTTTATTTAGCTTTTCACATGGCTTTCATTGCTCCAAGACTTTGCTGTGTACGTGGTGCTGGGGTTCGAACTCATGGCCTCACACTTGCCAGGCAAGCACTGTAACCGCTGAGCCACCACTCCAGCCCCTGAGGACTTCATTCTTGTGACCAAATTACCTCCCAAAGGCTACACCTCCTCACACCATCACATAGGGAGCTAGGATTTCAAACCATGAATTTTGGGAAAACATAAGCATTCAGTCTTTGAAAAGTAGCTTTGGTGAACTGATATGCAGCTTACTTCTCTGACATCTGGTTTTCTCCTGAAAATTTGGCCTGAAAGTTCCCACAATATCTTTTAATCATGTACATATTTTAAGAGAATGTTTTTTGTATTTTACCCAGCATTTTTGGGTTGCTTTCAGA
>PVKS010054133.1:0-10172 GCA_004027875.1 Aplodontia rufa
TAGGTTTTCAAAATACGATCTTATAATTTGTTGGATTTCTATGGGGTTGGTCGTGATCGTTCCCTTTTCATTGGAGATTTTGTTGATTTGCCTCATTTCTCTCCTTTTTTTGGTTAGATTCGCTAGGGGCCTATCTATCTTGTTTATTTTTTCAAAGTACCAGCTTTTTGTTTCATCAATTCTTTTTATTTTTTAAAATTTTTTAATATTTTTTAAATTTTTTATTTTTTTAATTTTTAAAAAATTTAAAAAAAAAAGATCTTGCGCCAAAACCTCTCCTTCTCAGGTTCCGCGGGCAGTGGCCCGAAGTGTAGCAGGAACTCCCAGCACCACAAAGACCCTTTGGGAATGGGCCCAATATCGGGGCGATAGATTCTGGTTTTCTGGCCCCGAAGTCTGAGGTCTCAGGAAGTTTTTTGTTTTGTTTTGTTTTGTTTTTTTGCTGAGCAACCCGCCTCACCCTCAGGGAAACGTCACAGTGGTGCACCGCTGCACAAATAGCTACAAGTTTGCTAATGTGAAAAATTAATTCCCAGTGCTTTATGCAAGATTAGGTAAATTAAGAGCTGTCAGATCAGGGAGTTCGCAGCGGGACGGGTTAGGGTGTTTGGTTAGGAAACTCGCTCCCTCACTCCATTTCCTCCCTCTGGAGTAGCTCCCCGTCCCCCGGGTGTGGGGCAGATTGCCGTGGGCTCCACTAAGATGTCCTTTATATTCATTAATGGACCTCGTTATTCCTTTGGAGTTAAAGAATTAGTGGGGGATAATGTTCCCCCACACTGGGTGCTTTGTCCTACCGTGGGAATATGGGTGCTGTCCTGCAGGGTGAGGTGAAAATCAGGAGCTTCTGGGAGTCAGTGATGGTGGGTTGAACGCCAGTTTGAGAGTAAATATTTTCTTGATGTTGGTCTGTACAATTAGTTTTTGGTTATGACTCCTAAAACACAGGCAACAAAAGCAAAAATAGACAAAAGAAATCGTATGAACTAAAAATCTTCAGCTCAGCAAAGAAAATAATTCACAGAGTAAAGAGACAATCCAAGGAATCAGAAAATAATCCTTGTAAATCACATAGCTTATAAGGTATAAATATCCAAAATATATAAGAAACTCAAATAACTCAATAGCAAGAAAATAAGTAACCTAATGAAAAAGTTAGCAAAGGGTCTGTATAAACACATCTCAAAAGAAGACATGTGAATGGACAATTATATACAAAAATACTCCAAATTACTAATCATCAGGGATATGCAAATGAAAACCATATTTCATCATTTCATATCTGTTAAGATGACTATTACAACATAGGTAAAAGTAAAGTGTTAGCCAGAATGTGTAGAAAAGGGAACATTTGCACATTGTTGGTGTGAATATAAATTGGTACAGCCACTGTTCAAAATAGTATACAAGTTTCTCCAAAATTAAAAGTAAAACTATATATAACTCAGTAATTCCACTTTGGAAACTTCCGAAGAAAGTTAAGGCAGTGATTTAGTCAGCTTTTTCACTGTTGTGACTAAAAGATCTGACAAGAACAATCTCAAGGAGGAAAAATTTATCTGGTGCACACAGTTTCGGAGGTCTTAGTCCATAGATAGTTCCTTTTCGCAGGGCTCAAGGTGAGGTTGAACATCATGGCAGTTAAGTGTGGTGGAGGAATGTGGCTCAGAATATTATCAGGAAGTAGAGAGAGAGCTCTGCCCAACAAGGACAAAATACATACCTCAAACATATGCCCTCAATGACCTGCCACCTCCAGGCACACCATAACCTGCCTACAGTTACCATCCAGTTAATTCCTACCAGGGATTAATGCACTGCTTACGTTATAACAGTCATAACCCAATAATTTCACCTCTAAACATTCTTGCATTGTCTCACACATGAAGTTTTGGAAGACATCTCACATCTAAACCAGAACAGACAGTATATCAAGGAGATACTGCACTTCCATGCTCATTGCAGCATTAGTCACAAGAGTCAAACTATGAAATCAACCTAAATGCCCACGGACCTGTAGAAGGTGGAGTCTGATGATATGTCCTTAGGTTATTGGAAACATGCCCTTGAGAAGACTGTGGAACCTCTAATCTCTTCCTTACTCCCTTTTCCTGTTTCCTGGCTTGAAATGTGAGTACTTACTCTGACACATGCTCCTGCTATGATATACCACCCTTACCAGAGACTTAAATGATGAGGTCACCTCATCTTGGACTTGATCATTGAAACATAAGTAGCTTGTGTCAGGTATTTCGTTATAGTGACATAAAGGTGACTAATTCAGTTTGCATTAGAAGAATGAAATAAGAGACTAAGAGCTAGTTCCCATAGGCACTGTAGTTCTTGGAAGAAGAGTTAGCTTTATCACCACAATCTCTATAAGAGCAACACATTTCAAAGAAAATCATTCATTGAGTAACCAAATATAATTTTCAAGAAAGTTTAATGAAAACTCTAATATGTGTGTTATTCTTGTGTGTGTGCATCAGTAGATGTTGGTTTGATTGAAGAACATCTTATAATTTTAAGAAGTTGCCTTAGCTCTATATTTCAAACTTAAGATAGAATTCAATCATTCCCTTTTAAAGTTAATGGTATACCTCAGTATAATGATAATATGTGATCAAATTTTTCAAAGTACCAGCTTCAAACATAAATTTGCCATGTTTCTTAATATTAACATTCTAGATCATTTTGAAACAATTAAAGCATATGCCTGTTAGTATCTCAGCAACAGTGAAACAGCCAAGTTTTCAACTTGTTATATTAGCATCTTCCTGTGGCTCAGATCACTCTTTAAGGTCAACTTCCTTTCCAAATATTCTACTAAGGTTTTATGTGGTTCTATGATAGCTTACGTTCATCTATACACAGCTCAATGATACTGTAATGAAATAACTGACATGATCAACTTATAAAGAGATAAGTTCCATTTTGGCAAACAGTTTTGAAAGTTTTAGTCCATAATCAGTTGGCCCTATTGCTTTTAATCTGTGGTGAGGAAACATGTCAGGGCAGGAGAGTGTGGCAGAATAAAATCTACTTATTTCATGATCAGGAAAAAAAAGAGAGAGAGGAAGGGACTGAAGTCCAATAGTCCCCTTCAAGGGCATACCACCAATGACCTAAGGTTTTCCCTCAAGTTCCCACCTCTCAAAGTTTCCACCATCTACTGATATCACCACCCTGGGGACCAAGACTTTAACACAAGCACCTTTGGGGGATGTTCAAAATCTAAACTCTACAACAGTTCTGTAACAACTAGCTCAGAAATTTTTCCTTGTAATTTCCTCAGTATATTGAAAGTATCAGCTTGTTTTTGGCTTTTTCATCTGTCCACATGTTCATTGAGTGCTAGAATTATGTCTAATTCACCTCTGTATATCTGGCTCCTGTGAAATATCTATCACATACAGTGATGTTCAAAGGCTGCATGTGGGACTATGGCTAAGTTTATATCCAATTGCCCTAAAGGAATATAGAAGTGATAAGAGGATCATAATTTTGAGGATTACAGTTAACTGCTTTAAATGAACAGTTGGTGGTTCAGCTTCAAAAAGTACATAACCCTTTCAATATCTTCTATAACCTACAGGTGCCAAGAGAGTCCATCCCACAGCCCACCTGGAGTTTTAATCATCTTCTAAACTTGTAATCAACCACTTACTGTCTGGTGAATGAAAAGGAAATTCCAGCTCTAGGGAGACAAGGGAAGTAGGTTGTTTGCCTTAGTTCCCCTTCTACTAGCAATATTTTGCAATTTTCTTATCCCAAACTGCCTCCTTTGGGAGAGAAACAGTGTCCAATAGCATCATAATATAATATGCAATTCATATATGTGTGTTTTAAAATGTTGTTCTACAATTATTTAAAAAAAGAATTATTTTTTAGACTTCTTTCAATGTAGTATTAGTCTAGAGATAATACTAAATTCAGGAAACTTCCTGTTACACATTAAAGCAGACCTCACTGAAAAACTATTATCCTTTCCCGGGTTCAGAATTAGATAAGAGTTACCTACTTACTATTTAGTGAGTGCTTCCTGTATGCCAGACACTGTGCTAAGTATGTTATAAACATCAATTGTCCTAATCTTAATTATATATTTTAAAAGGTAAGTATTTTCATCCTAATTGTACAAATAAGGAAAGAGACTCAAAACCATTAGGTAACATTCCAAAATCACACAGATAGTAAATGACAGACCCTTCAAAGTATTTAATTTCACAAATAATTCTCTTAACCACAGTGATATTCAGTTTTTCTGTTTTATTTATTACTTTGATTCTGCAAAGGCAAACAAAATAAATAATATAAATCTTTTTTGTAGACAGTTCATGAGAAAAATATCAGATATTCTTGTTTTGCAACATTTGGTCTCTCAAGAATTTGTTTTAAATTAAATAAAAGATCAGATGCTCACCAAAGTAAAATTAAGTATAATTAATTAATAAGGTTGAATGTTTGGAAAGTTTTTGGTTTTTCAAGATTTTTTTTCTAAAAGCACTCTCATTAAATAATTCCGAAAGTCATATTCCATTTCCCCTGAGTCTCTATTATAATAGCTTAATATCTTTTGCCTTATGTCCACATCTTTTCTCAGCCAATCTTTCAAAAACATTATGCATGACAGCCATTATTAGTATCCCTGCTTGATTATATAATTATTGGCATTATTAATTTCAGCATTATAAAATGTAGCAGAAGAAGTTGAGAACTAATCAAGATAGAACGTTTTAGATCCCAGAATGTTGAAGACTTAGAGTAAATATTCATTTGGATATTAGAGATTTAAGGCATGCAACTTTCATTAATATTTGATATCTTTTCTCATTTTCTAGGTACTCAAATTGGCACTAATAGCACAGTGATCTATCAAAGCATTAAAAAACATCAACCAATTTAATTTATAACAAAGAGTTTTACTGTGTTCACCAGGCAGGAGGGAGTTTTGGTGTGTGTCACAGTTGGTGGTTGAAGCTTTGCATAAAAAGAATATTCCATATTGTCACAGTTATTCCACAACATAACAAATATCATGGGAATCAGGCCCAGGTAGAGCACTAGTTTTGCCTATGTTTATTCAATGCACCTTAGATAAGAAAATAAACTGGAGACCAAAGGTATCATTTTAATGATACTAGACCAATATTTTGAATTTCAATAGCACCCTTCTTGCAAAAAGATTAAGACTTCCCTCATTTCCTCAGAATTCAAATAAGTATGGCACGGGGTGGATCAAAACAGACTTCAGAAGACCCTTTATTGGGACCTGACTAAGTTACATCCCAAGTCATGACCTCTCTCTCTTTCTCTCTCTCTCTCTTTCATGCCCTTATTGTCACTGGTGAACTTGACACAGCTCATTCTAAGAGGAAGAGCTGACCTTACACAGGGAGACAGAGTGGCTTAATAGGTACTATTATGTTTTTAAAATCCATTATCATTTGTACTGAATATTTCCCATTTATCTTTCCCATCCATGTTCTACCTCCCTTGTGTTCCAGGGACTGACCTGCTTCAATCATATAAGGACCCCTTTTGTCCTCCTGTTTTGGATTTTATTAATGGGGAGTTCTGTTAGAAGACCATAAAGGGTGGTATATTTACTCCTTGACTTCTCTCTGAAGATTTCATGGGATGACTATATCCCTTAACTAAAAGTAATAATTCCCATGAAGATGATCTTTCTACATAGATCTCAGTCTCTCCAATATCCATTAATCATTCCTTTCTATTGCCCTTTCAGATGTTAAGGATAATCTACTCTCTGAGTTCTACCCCCATGCAAATAACACCAGAAACTTACATCATCCCTTGTGGTTTGTTACTACATGTTTACTAACATGTAAATAGCCCCTTTATTAAACTTCCCCCAAATTACTTTATCAGCTGTTTTCTGCCAACATTCTGATTGATATATTATCCTGTGACAGTGTCTGAAACTCTGCCACTTGAGATTTATTCTTTTGGTTTTCATTGAACCATCAGAAGAACACTGTTAGAAACTTCAAATCCATTATCAACTACTTATATATTTGCAGAAAACATAATTATTTTTCTTATTTAATAATGCATCATGCCTTGTGCAATTCAAGGAAAGGCTATGAAATAGAATATTAACAGAAGTTATATGTTATTCACTTTTATATTCTATTGTTAGAGTGTAGAAGAGTGTCTAGAAGTCAGATCATCTGGATTTTAATTCCAGTTCCCTTATTAATTGTGTAACTTGAGATGTTTTAGTTTTATTGCCTATTAATTGTGTAGCTTTGGGTGTTTTTATTTGCTTTGTTTTGTAATTTTTACCATATTGAATCTTAGCCTTAGCCTCATCATCTAGGATTAGACTACCTCAAGATGTTCTTATGAGCAATAACCTAGTCACTCAAAGTACAGAAGTACATAGTAACTTCAATAAATACTGGCTATTGTTAACACCTATTGTGTTTATAACATACTCATTCCTATATGAATACACCCTCCTGTCACTACATCTTGAGTTATTATTGTATGTCAGGCACTATTCTATGCCTGGATAAAATTCAGAGGAAAACTACAAATTTTTCTACCTACATGTAGCTTTCAGTCTAAATGTAGAGACAGAAAAAAACCATGAACAAATAAATGTAGTCACAAATCACAGATAAAAATAAATGTAAAAACTTTAGATGAATACTACGTAAGAGAAGTGCTTAATATCATACGACCAAATTATGGAGACATTCTTTCTCTGAAGGAAGGGAGGTCAAATATAAAAACAAGGAAGAGAGATCCAAACAGAGAAGCAAGCAAGTGGAAATACCATGGGGGATTAAAAACACAGTGAATATGAATGACTAGGAAAGATCCCTCTGGCTATAGAAGAGAGCAAATTCAAAGTAGAAATGTAGTTAAGAGCTAGTACAGAACATTGCACAGAATGTTAAATTTTTTTGCCTTTGGCATAATAGAAATAGGAAGCTATGGAAGGTTGTGTGCATGTGTGAATGACAAGCTCACTATATTTTGAGGGAAAAAATCTCATTCTAATCACAATGTGGGAATGTAAGATGGATAAGGACAGACAAATTGGGAGGATATTGCAGTAGTTCAGGAAAAAGACAATGGTGGCTTGTGGCTTAGACTAGAGTGGGAATGGTGGAGATTGAATATAGTGGAATAATTTGAAAGGTAAAATTAGTAGAACTTGATGATGGATTGGATATAAAGAGTGTAAGTTACAAGAATGAACCCAAGTTTCCTAATCTGTGGAACTTGATATACAGTTGTGCCATCCTATGAAAAAGAACCAAGCTTGCAATAGAGATATCATATATTATACTTTGGATTTGCTCTGTGTGAGCTAAGTTTGAAACATTCAAGAAGAAATGTTATGTTGTGAAAAGCTGAATGGATATTAGAAATATACCACTGACCCATATTTTTTGTGGAGAGAAACAAGGTGATCTCTATGGGTTTCTTTTAACTTTGGTTTTCTGAGCTCTAATCCTGGTTTCATCACTACCCAACTATATAGTCTTTGGCAAGATATTTACCTTTCTTGGGCTTTAGCTCTCTCAATTACAAGGTGAGAAAGTAGAATAACATGGCTTACAACAATAAGGTACTCTCCACATTACTTTAATTTTATAAAAATTAATAAGCAAGCCAAGGACAAGAGTTAATTATTATAGTTTTCTATTCTAATAAAACAATTCCACCTCCTCCTACCATTTAGTGAAATATCCAGAGTTACCTGGTACTTTAAAGAATTCTAACTAGGCATAATAAAGCCAATTATTTGATTAATATAAATCAACTATCTGTCTATTGTGAATCAAACTTTTGAAGGTTGAAGCTGTCTACCATTTTATTACCTCTCTTTAGCAGTGATCATTCAATGCAACGAATTATTCCAAATTTCCATTTTATTTCAAATATTCTCATATTTGCTATTATTGTTGTTAGTATATCTATAGTTTTATTTTTTCCAAAGTGACTTGAGCAAAATAACAATAAAAAGTGTCTTCAGTGCAGCTGGGTATAGGGACACATGCCTGTAATCTCAACATCTCAGGAGATGAGGCAGGAAAATGGCAAGCTCAAACCCAGCCTAAGTGACTTGGTGAGGTCCTGAGCAACTCAGTGACACCCTGCATCAAAATAAAAAGGGCTGAGTGGGGCTTAGTAGTAAAGCACCCCTAGGTTCAATCCTTGATACCAAAAAAAAAAAAAGCATCTTGGTGCAGTGTAGTCAATATAGTTTTGAAAATGAAAGTAAATACATGTGGTAAATGTAAAGGAAAAAGTACCAAAATTTTTCAAACAGTCCCCTACTGAATATAATTACTTTGAGTGAGCACTAATCTTAGGTGAAATTCTTGATAAACAAAACAGAAATGTTAGAACTTGTGTAATATTTATTGTCTGATCAAAGGAAGCATGTCTGCACTCTAGGATCAAAATTTCTCCCCTAGACTAAATTCCAAGAGGAATTAATTACACAGCCTCTTAGAGGACACTGAAAAACAACGCAGTATTTTTTTCTCTTTCTAGAAAACAAAAGAGCCCAAACTTTGCAAAACAGTGGGTATGAAGAGAGGACGATGAAAAGGAAGATCCACTGAACACTATTAGGTGCCAAATAGATAAATAGGTGCCCTTATAGATGTTTTACATTTGTTGTCATATTTTATTTTTACCATTTTCCTATGAGATATATATTTCCATTTAAAATCTAAGTCCTGAGGCTGTCCTAGGGTCCATTTTTCCTAGTTGTATCTTTTATCCATTCCATCTGAGTTGTTGTAAACTCCTGAGGGTGCTGGCACATTTTGTATGTGGGTTCCATGAGTGCCTATAGAACATTCATTCTGGTTCTCGTCTCCAGGAATCTTTCTTCTCTACTGCTTAACCTTATGTTTCAACCTTATGCTTGACCTTTATTTCTTTCATCTTTCAAAGGAGCTTACTTCTTTGTTGTGTTCAGGATTTTGCAAATGACTAAAGCTTTTTCTACTTTGTGTTTTGTTGTAAAAAAAAAAAATCTGGTCTCCTGATTGAAATTAGGTGGGCGAAAGAAAAAAAAAAACCCCATTATCATCTCATGAAATCTCATGAAGTACACTACAACGCTAGTAAATTAAAAAGCTAAAATAATAAAATCTAGATGTGCCTGAGAAAAAGTTGTGTGTAATATACTGGTATAGCATAGACTTTGTCTATATTAAAAGGAGATGACTTTGAATTCAAATTCTGCCACTTCAGAAGTTTATGACCTCAGGTAGACTATTTTCCCTTTCTGTATATCTTTCTTTGTTTCCAAAGTAGAGATACACAGTGCTTACCTAATTATACAATTTTGAGGCTTGAATGTAATCGTAGAGAAAAGGTACTGAGCATATGATCCACTCAGAATATTTGGAAGTAATTTTCTCAGAGTGCATGAGTGATAAATAATGCACAAACTTTAACTCAAAATGGATCAAAGATCTAAATATAAGAACTAAAATTTTAAAAATGGTGAGAAGAAAAAATAGGGAAAAACTTTCATGACTTTGGATTTGGCAATGATTTCTTGGTTGTAGCACCAAAACCAAAGGCATCAAAGGACATTATCAACAGAGTGAAAAAGTAAGCACTGTTTATTTGTTGAACAATCAAAAACTCTCATGTACTAATCCCAGAAAACGTATAGTGACACACAACCTAAGGCATTCGTAGAGATATATTTATTGGGAAGGAGGGGGGAGGGGGAAGGGGGAGAGATAAGGGTGGGAAATGGGGGGGCTTCAGGGGGTTAATCTAATCTTCAGAATATATACATATATATATATATATATACATATATATATATATATCATATTGTTTCATTGGAAGCATTTTTGATTATTCAACAAATAGACTTCTTAATAAAAAAAAAAACCCAGGAAACAAATGTCTATATCTTCCAAAGAAAGTTTAAAGAAAATTATCAAATTCTGTGCATATAACAAATATGTCACAGTGAATTCCACTATTACGTATGATCATAATGTGCCAACAAAATCGTTTTAAATGCTAAAAAAAATCATCACAGAGCATATCCTTTGTTCATCTTCCCCTAATGTTAACTTGCATAACATTAATACAATTACCAAAATCAAGACATTAATACGGGTATAGCAGTGTTAATTAAACTATAGACAATA
>PVKS010054134.1:0-10159 GCA_004027875.1 Aplodontia rufa
CACAACCAATACCCACAACCAATATCCACACCGATATCCATAACCAACATCCACACCGATATTCACAACCAACATCCACACCGATATCCACAACCAACATCCACACCGATATTCACAACCAACATCCACAACCAACACCCACAACCCATATCCACACCGATATCCATAACCAATATCCACACCGATATTCATAACCAATATGCACACCGATATCCACACCGATATTCACAACCAACATCCACACCGATATCCATAACCAATATCCACACTGATATCCACAACCAATATGCACAACAATATCCACAACCAACATCCAGACCAATATCCACAAACAATATGCACACCAATATTCACAACTAATATCCACACCAATATGCACACCAATATTCACAACTAATATCCACACCAATATTCACAACCAATATCCACACCAATATTCAAAACCAATATCCACACCAATATGCACACCAATATCCACAATCAATATGCACACCAATATCTACATGGATATCCACAACCAGTGATGAGCTCACGGATGAGGGGACATGGCAGGCGGAAGCTGAAAGCTTCTCTGAGACCAGCACCAAGGCAGGAAGGCTGTCAGCTCTGCCCACTCTTTGTCAACAGGGAAGTCCTGGCCAGAACAATCAGCAAGAGCAAAAAGCAGAAAGTGTGCACACAGAGGAGGAAGGTGTTGCTGTGACAGCCTCATCGAAAACCCTCATGACCCCCTCAAAGAATCATTAGAACCAATAAATTCAGTAAAGGTGAAGGAAACAAAAATCAATGGACAAACATCAATGGTGTTGTTATACACGAATAACAAACTACCTGGAAAAAAATCAAGACAACAACAACTACACAAAAATATAATACTGAGGAATAAAAAGAACTAAAGGAAGAAGTTCTACACTGAAACTTTAAAGATGAATAAAACTGAGGAAGACGCAATAAATGGGGAGCTATTCCCCATGCACCCGACGCCTGCTGAGGGGTAGGCCCAGCACTTCCCCTAGACTGCAGCAAGCAAGCTGAGGAAACCTGGGGAAGCTTAGACTGAATTCAGCACGCAGGGCCCCTTCCTGACAATGTGCTGGGAGCAAAAAAGGGAAGGACACTGCCCTCAACTTACAGTCTACATGACTGAGGAATGCAGAGGGAAAGGAGATACATCCACCGATGAACTGTGTCAATCAGTTTAGCAAAACAAAGAAACACTGAGTTTGAGGGGGAAGAGTCATAGAGCATCTTGCAGAAAATACCACATTTCTGCTCTTAAACATTTGTGAGCAATAATCAAAATCGTATTTTAAAATAGTCTATACCAAAATAATTTAAGAAGTTCAAGTTAAACACAATCATAAAAATTCATTTGGTATAAAATGAATTGCAAAATTTAAGAAAGATACTGAAATAATAAAATACAACCATGTTAAGAAACATTTAAAGGTAAAAAACAGAAATGTTAACTTCCCCTCTGAAATTAGCTCAATAACTATACCAGGGTTTCTGTTGTTCTGGAACAGGGCAGTGAACTCAGGGGCAACACTGAGCCTCATCTCTGCCCCCTTCCCTTTTCTTTGAACTTGCAATACTCCTGTCTCAGCGTCTCCAGTCACTGGGATTACAGGTGTGCGCCACTGCACCCAGCATAACTATAGCAGTTTTACCATCTGTGTCATTATCACCTATTAACCGTGCAAATGCTGCCAGAAGAGGATATCCACAGATACCAGAGCCCCCCAATACACGTGGTTTCACCTAAACCAACATGCAGAACTAAATTCTGAAATAAGAATTAACAGTAACTTACTGCATTTACCAAAGAATTTGTAGGAAATGACAATGGCTTGAAAAAATCTGATAAACACCTCAAAAGTTAAAATATACAACGAAAAGTATATGATGTTCCCAGGGAGGAGGTGCACCTCCAAGTCTTGGTTGTCCTGTTTACATAAGGGAAATTTCTGAGCCGTTTTCTATGAATGAACTAGCTCAGTGCCAAAAAAGCTACCAGAGTTTAAGACACAAAATATTAATAACACAAGTGGTTCTGACTAAACAGTTCCTGAGACTTAATCACCAAAATCAGACAATGTACAAACACAGTCTCCCTTGCCATGGGCCTTTGCCCATCTGTGTGTGGTGAAATGGCAGCCAGAGGAACCTGGGCGTCCCCTGATCCCCATCTTCCTCTAGTGCTCAATGACCTGCATGAAGGTGGCATACTTCCTGATGACCTCCAGGCATGGAGGCCAGTTGTAGGAGAGATCAGGACAGCTCCGCAGCTGCTATGAGGTCTCAGCGACACTGGTCCCAACAGGAGCAGAAGCAGCTTTGATGTAATCCTGTAGGGCATTTCATGGTCATGTTTCTCACAGAAAACAAGAAACAAATGAAAAAATAATAATAAAGGGTGGTGGAAGAGAGTGTGGGCGAAGTGCAAGATACAGGGCCATCACCTAAACCAGGTGGATGCAGAAGGGCCAGTCTCACACTGCTCAAAGGCCTGGGGCACTTTACATGTGTGGTTCCACACACTCTCAGTATGAAGTTAGCCACCGAATGACCACCAGGGGGAAAAAAAGAAAAGGTAGATCACTTATCCATGCAAAATGTTCCTGAAATGTTAGATCACAAATGGGGTACAGCTAACCACGAGAAAAGAACACATGAGTGTTGCGTGGAAACAAGCTTGCTCACGGTGGGAGTGAATGGATGGTCTCAAGTAAAAACCATGGAGGAGGAGGCTACAAGACCTGAATACGTAAAAGTCACACGTAAAAACCATGGAGGAGGAGGCTACAAGACCTGAATACGTAAAAGTCACACGTAAAAACCATGGAGGAGGAGGCTACAAGACCTGAATACGTAAAAGTCACACGTAAAAACCATGGACGAGGAGGCTACAAGACCTGAATACATAAAAGTCACACGTAAAAACCATGGACGAGATGGCTACAAGACCTGAATACATAAAAATCACGTGTTTCTCCACATCCAACAGAAACAACATAAAAACTATGTCACACACTATCAAAGAATTTACCACATGTAGCAAGGGCATATTGCTTTTAGTAGAGAAACTATAAGATAAAAATACACATAGAAACAAAAGGTGAATAAACATGATCACAAATGAGCAATGAAACTTTTTTAGGAAGGAAAATGGAGTGAGACAACGATTTTCCACCAAATTAGCAGTTTAAAAGAAGACTCTGAAGTTGGCCAAGTGGCAAGGGTGTTGAGACACTGGAAAAGCATGGGCGGGTGCACCCTCCTGTACACTAGCCAGCTCGACTTTTGTATCTGACCTGACCTGGACAGCCCTCATTTATTTAGTCATTCAATCCTATGTACGAACCACTCTACTTAATTCTGGGGAAATAGCAGTGAAAACAAAGACCCCACCTAGAACAAGGACTTCATCTTTGCTTGCAAATATCCTTTGGGTATCTAAAAGCAGAATTAAAGACTTCTCATTCTGACTCCATTTTGCTCCGAATTACCTTGAATTCCAGGATCAAGGTCTGCTCAATAAACACTTGTGATAACGAGAAGCAGACCCTCAGACAACAGCCACTTTCTGTGTGCGGGTGGGGACGCTAGGGATTGAACTCAGGGGCCCTCTGCCACTGAACAACATCCCTAGTCTCTTTTTATTTTGAGACAGGGTTCCACCAAGTTGCTGAGGCTGACCTCCAAACTGCAATTCTCCTGCCTCAGTCACCTAAGTAGGCCTGGGCTAGTATACCTGGTTAACATATGAAACAAGGACCTGCCAGACCAATTCTGAAACAATGATGGACAGGCCACACCTGATCAAGATCACCTGCTTTGGCAGTTATGCAAAGCCTCCATCCAATTCTTGCCCCTATTCTTCTTTCTTTAAAGCCTCAAAGTCACTGTCAGCCCCTGGAAGACAGAGTTAAGGACATGAGTCTCTGTTCTTCCCAGTGTAGCTACACTAATTCAAGTTCCTTTTACGCTTTTCATTACTACCTTTTCAGTTAGTTTTGGGGGCAAGTGGGCAGATTTAATTCTGGATCCGCAAAGTCAGACCTCCAGCTAGACTCCAGTAACATACCCTCATGGAGCAGAAGCAATCACCAGACCAATGCCAGCTACCAAAGTGAAAGACGGGAGGTCACGGGACAACATGTGTGAGTGTGCTGAAATCAGGTGGGGCTGGAAGAGGGGATGGGGCTGGGGCTAGACTCTGAACCACCCCAGCCCAGCTAATGACTGGACAAGGGTCAGAGACACAGAACTGATTCCTCTAATGACCCAAAGCACTAGGTTAAGTAGAGAGAGGATAATAAGGAGGATATGAAGAGAGGTGGTCTACTACATCAGCAGAGCTAAAGGAAACAAAAATGTAACCCATCCCATGGACGAGGGGACAGTTATGCAGTCAAAGCAATTCACATGTGCATCTCATACAGTGCCTCTTCTCACACAGTACTGGAGTCACCTTCACTGTGCCGGAGAGAATCACCCGATGCTGCCCTCAGGACTACTCAGTGCATGTTACTGTTTGTGCTGCATTTCTACCAAATGCTTTGGGCTTGTCACCTTATCTCTTTCGTTCACTGAGGTTGGACAAGCATGCTCATCCACTGGTTTGCTCCAAAACCCCAGTGCTTGACTGTAAAAGATCAAATAATGACATCTCTTATGATCCAGCATCATACAGCAATTAAACACAACTCTAAAGACTGCCTAAGGAGGATGGTTTTTTAAACTAGCAAGCACATACATGCAAAGGGATCCGTGCATGATTCATACCATGGGGAAATCTCCCTTCACAGAAACAAACAAACAAACAAAAAACAAAATAAAGAATTGAAAAGGCTGGAGTGGTGGCTCAGCAGTAGAGCACTTGCCTAGCATGTGCAAGGACCTGGGGTCAAACCCCAGCAGCACATACACAACTAAGTGGAGGAAAAACAGAAAACACACAAAAAAAGAAATAAAATTCTTTCTCTCTCCCTCACTTGCTCTAAAAAACAAAATAATTGAGAATTACATTCTTATATCTTCTATATATCAATGTTATGCGGAAAGAAAGGGATTGATCCTCTCCTTACCAAAATTACATGCAAAACAAACACTACATCCAACAAAACCTTAGTAAGATGACACTTGAAACATGAATCATACTTTTATTCATTTGTTCCTCTTTTTATACAGTGCTGGATAACTCACTTCTTTCTCTTTTCCCCCCAGGGCTGAGGACCAAACTCGGGGTCTTGCGCATGCTAGGCAGGGGCTCTGCCACTGAGCTAAATCCCCAACACCTCATTTCTTAAACTGATTAAAAATTCACAGACAATGTAATTATAAAACCTATGACAGGATATTAAATTGAAGGACATTTTTGTGAAAATATCTTTCACTAAACTTGCTACAATAAAATGCTTAGATTTATCCAAATAGTACACTCAGTAATAAAGATCACACAGCAATTATCATTGATAGACTAGGCTGAAAGCTTCTCTCACTGAAATTTTCCCCTATATTTTCTATGAAAAGGACTGGAGGATCAAAATCGAACTCATTATAGTCCCCTAATTTCTAGTTTCCTAAAGAGGTATGGTAGCTTAAGGTAAAGTTTTGTTTATATCCTAAGTAAATTTTTATCCTTATAAAAAGATTGGTAGTGTTAGACAATTAGCATTTTGAAAGAACATTTCACCATGGCCATTCCTGGGGATGTCCATCTACCTTGGTCTAGTCACAGTGAAGCAAACAAGTGAGATAATGAACATAAAGGGTTTGGCAGAAATATAAGAATGTCTGTCGACTGAGTGATCCCGAGTGAATGCCTGGGAGGTGTCCTCATCAAAAGCTGCGCCCATCTCAGACCACCACCAACAGAGACGGCTCAAGCACACCACAAGGAAAGGCACTACATGCCATGAGCATGTGAGAAGCCAAACATGCTTACTGAGGAAATGCTAACTATACAGCTACCCCCTTGCCCACAGGGCATATGTCCCAAGACCCCCAGAGGATCCAGAAACCCTGGGTTTGTGCATTTTAACACACTATGGGGGCAACAACACTTGCACAAACTTATTTTCCCTTTTTGCCATCACACAGAAGCTTCTGTTATATAGATCTCTACCACCTCAGGATACACAGCCCCTGCCACCCCTTGGTTCCCAGGAAGGAAGCTACTGGCGCTTCTCAGTGGTGTGTCCACACCGTGGCATGGCTGCTCTTGCCCTTGAGGCCATGGTTAACCAAGAGAAGGGCTACCACCCGGTCCTGAACACCGTGGTGCCACGACAACCTGCTACCTGAGATGGGGACTAGGCCGACAGCATACACAGTGCAGATGTGCTGGACAAAGGCGTCATTCACACGAGCAAGGGCAGGGCAAAACACTGCCAGACTTCACTGTGCTACCAAGAGGAGAATGTAATTTAAAACTTGTGAATTCTTTATTGCTGGAATTTTCTATTAAATATATTTGGACCACTGAACTGAAAAGAAAGCAAAACTGCAGATGAAGGGCTGCTATATTACATCCAGCATGCACAACTTACGTTTAAATATCCATTTTTCCATTTCATCTAAACTGTCACAGAAGTGCATAAGGAAGACATGATAGGAGTAAATGACATAAGCAATACTATCAGTGTGTGCCTGCGCAGGGACCACAGCAATCAAATCTGATCACTTCAAATGCATTGGCCCCCAACCAATTCCTGATAGGCCAAATCAGCCATGACTAGAGTATCTTAGGAAGGTCACGAAGGAACACCTTTTGGTCAAGCAGAAAGTGTGACAACCCGTAAACTCCATTACATTTTCTGACTTCCCTCAGAAAGTATAACACTGCATGGACAGTCCACAGAAGGTTCTAGAAAGGGACTCAAAAACCTCATTTCAACTTGTACTTCTCTTTTTTTTTTTGGGGGGGGGGTACTGGGGATTGAACCCAGGGACGCTTAAATCACAGAGCCCCAGTCCCAGCCCTTTTTTAATCTTTATTTTGAGATAGGGCCTCAAAATAAAGGCTTCCTAATTACTGAGGCTAACTCTGAACTCACGATCCCCCTGCCTCTGCCTCCTCAAGCACTGGGATTACAGATGGGAGCCACCACACCCAGCTCCCAATTAGCATTCACAAATGGTGTGACCTTCACTGAAAGTTGACAAAATTTTATTGAGATATGTAAACATTTTATGTAAAAAATTTTAAAAAGGCCAAGATTTTAATGAGTTGTACAATTACAAGGTGTTGATCTATATGAATCAAAGACACTAAAACAGGAATAAAGATGACTCTTCCTGTATTCGATGTGGACAACAGGCAGACTGGAACCCAGGAAGCAAGTAAGAAGATGGCAGCCTCTCTCACACCACAAGCACGCGCACACACACACACAGCAATGGCACGCAGCCAAAATCAGGGAATTTTTACCACACTTGCGTCTGACACTTTAGACTGCGTCGGATGAAATGACAGAACTATTCCAAGAAACAGCTAAGGCATACTGGGAAAAGAGAATCACTGCACAGAACCTCCTCAGCTTCCATTCTAGAGAGAAAGCCAGGTCAGCTGGGGCATACGCTGGAGAATACTCTAAAAGTGATAAGATAGTCCTGCTGAGATCTGGTGGCTAACTAAAATAAAACACATAACACAAAACCCCGTAAACTGATCCTATCTTCACAGAACACTGCATGAACTCTTAGAAAAGCAAAGTTTGGGACTAATGCACATTTTTATCTTAGGAGATCATCACAGTTCCTAACGTAGCATAGCCACTTAGTAAACACTCCTGGAAATGAATCACGACCTAGCCCACTGGACAGCTGCAACCCAGACGTACAACTCACACATCTCTGCCTCGCAATGGAAAATGTACAGCATGACTTCCAGAGTCCAAATACCAATGAGACTCACCGTAAGTTCTGCCAGAGCTGCTGCCAGGGAGCAAGGTCAACTCCATCTTCCCCTCCTCAACTCTGCCTCACGGGAGACAGTAACAGATAACAAGAGCAGTCACAAACAAGGAGGAAGGAAGCAAGTAACAGCTGTGGATACAGACAATTCCTACATAAAACAAGCAGTTTATCAGGAAATGGAACAAAGAATCAACTCCAAATCATTCCACAGTGACCGAGATAATGTTCTTCTAATTTTCTGCTTCCAAACAAAGCATCTCCAGGATATTAGCACATTTATAAGAAGTTCACAAAAGAAAAAACAGTAAAGAACATTTTCCAGTTTACTTCTACAAGAATGTGCTTGAGAACTCCAATGCTTGAGAGCTCAAATGTTGTCAAGTCAATACAACAAACCACTGCAAAGCCCAAAAGCCAGTCACACCAATGCCATTCACATAGGAAAACTGTGGAACCTTAGAAATGGAGGCAACAAACAGCAAACACACTCCATCAAAAATGAATCAACTTTAACCTGCACTCAGGAATGGCAGGGACCACTTCCACCATGCTGATTGACAAGCTCCAGGCATGGGGATGGACTTGGCAAGGTCACCCTTCCAGAAAATTGCCACTGTTATCTCTCCTAGGAATTGGATGTTTTCTTATAACGATCATACTTATAACTATGCATTTGCAGATCAAATTTCCAGAAAAATTTGTTATTGATGATAAAGATTGTTGTAAAAGTAATAATACTTCATTAGGTCTGCGGAGTCTGAGGGAAGATGAGAAATGTCTTTTAAAAAATATATTAATACCACACTAAAAAAGCCTAGATAACCAGAAATACAACTTTGAAAAGTTCTTAAGAAAGTTACATTTACAGGAATTACTCTCACCCATGTTGATTAAATCTAGTCCTGTTAATGTTTTACCAGTTAAACAATCAAAGACATAATAGGAGATTTGCTGTTCCCACAGTACAGGGACCACCATATATAGCCTATAATATTGGAGGACATTTGTGGTATCCACCTAGAGGAACCCAAATAATTATTAAGACCCTCCACCCAGAGACCCACCACTGCTTTTTATAGGAATATACAAGGAAAACGGAGAATGCTAATGTTAATGGCAAATGGACTAACGTCCAGTGCTTGCTGTTTCTTCAGAGACTTGTACGTCAGGGGCTACCTTGGTGATGTGGGACAAAGGAACAAAGAAACAGCATATGTAAACAGTTATACATATATTATCTAAAAATCAGGTGTCCACACTGCATACTATATGAGTGATTAAGGAACATGTTTTTCTACTTCTCATTTTGCCTTTGTTTTTAAATAGCTTAAGTTTCTACTTCTTAGAACTTAGTAAGGACACATAACTATTTTTGTAAGGTGACAACAACATAATTTTAGTTAATTTAGAACTGTAATGCAATGCTAACTGCTTGCTTGGAAAAGGGCACTAAAGCTGGACAATACTGTATTACCAAAAGCAAGAAAATTTCCTAGTAAAATGCTTGTGCAAAAACTTCTGAGTAAATATAGAAAGTGGACCTTAATGTACTCTTTAAGTGTAACACAGGTAGAGGGTGTAATGTCTCAAAAAAAGACATTTTGCGGAAAAAGAAAAAGAAACATTGTGGTTAAGGTTTCAAGGAAGTATGTTGTATTGATGGTTAATTACAGGGATTATCGAGAAATTTAAAAAAAGAAGTCAAATGTAATGAAACAGTTAATGAAAATATTGTTTTGCTACCTGTATAAAAATACATCAAAATAAAGAAGAGACAGCATTTTGCTCAAGCAGGGAACCGCGCCAACTCCACTCATCCTTTGGGGACCTGAGAGTTCTGCTGGGGCTGGTTCCCGGCACGGGAATAAGCACAAACAGATGTATTTTTTATATTCTACATTTTACTCATCAAATATCTGCATAAAAAAATCCATCCATGAAGCATCACGCTCAGTTGAAAGCACACTGGGTTAGATGTCAGAATGACAAGTTCAAGCACTAGCCCTGTCAAAAATGGCTGTTACCTCAGCAGGCTACTGAGACTGAGCTTCAGGTTCCTGATACAACCTAGGGACGATACAGACCGACCATGGAAGATGGGGAATGTTACGTGATACACAAGGAAGTTAAGACTCAGCTACCATCATGGTCACCCACATGGGGAATTTCCACTTCTTACATCACCAGCAGTATGGGCCTTTTTTTTTCCCTCCTCCTTCTTTTTAAGAGAGTGAAA
>PVKS010054135.1:0-10172 GCA_004027875.1 Aplodontia rufa
CACTCTTCTGGACTCACAACGGGAAGGAAAGGCGTGCGAGACCCACTAGGGACTGACCTGAACCCCATCCAGCCCCAAGCCGGCGTTGCCCAACAGGAAGAGTTAGGCCAAGTAACTCTTAGAGGTCAAGTTGGACACGCCCCCTGAGAACAGGGTGACAGGGAGCGGCACCCCGGCCTTGGCGGAGCAACGCTTCCCCTCTGACCTTTCCTCTCTGTACACTTCCCAACCCCTTCCCAGCCCCGGAGGCTGTGCCCCAGGGTGGATTGGAACAGAAGATGGAGAACAAGTGCGGGAAAGGTTCGTCACCGCCCACAGGGTGCTGGCTTCACCCCGTCCCTCCAAGCCGGAGAGGGCAGGAGCAACAACCACGATGTACCGCAGTTTGTAATAGGAATGAGCACCCTTTTCCCTTGCGACGTGAAGGAAAGGCGCGCGAGACCCGCCAGGGCCTGACCTCGAACCCCACCCCATCCCCTGCCTTTCGGCGTCGGGCATGAAGAGAGGGGCCAAGTGACACGCAGAGGTCCCGGTAGGACACGCCCCCTGGGTAAAAGGCGCTATGTAGCGGCCCCTCGAGCTTGGCGGAGCAACCCTTCCCAACCGACCTTTACTCTCTCTCTCCCTTTTCCGACCCTTCCCAGCCCTGCAGGCTGTGCGCCAAGGCTGAGTGAAATGAGGGTGGAGTAGAAGTGCAGGAAAGGTTCGTCACCCCCAACCGGGTGCTGGTTTCTTCACACCCCTCCATAAGAAAGAGTGCAGAATCAATCACCACTGTGAACCCCCTTCATAAAGGGAACGAGCACCCCCTAGGACCCGCGACAGGAAGGAAAGGCGTGGGAGACCAGCTAGGGACCCACTGTGGACAGGGCGCCTGTGAGCGCAATCAGGGCTTGGTGGTGCAACCCTTCCCCACCGACCTTTCCTCTCTCTCTCCACTTCCCGACCCTTCACAGACCAGGTGGCTGTGCCCCTGGGCGGAGTGAATAGAGCATGGAGTAGAAGAGCGGAAAAGGGTCATCACCGCTCACCGGGTGCCGGTTTCTTCAAAGCCCTCCAAACCAACGAGGGCAGGATCAATCACCATGGTGAGCCCCCTTCATAAGTGGAAAAAGCACCCTCCTGCCACCGCAACGGGAAGGAAAGGCGTCCAAGACCCGCCAGGGACCAATCTCCCACCTCATCATTCGCTCCCCTGGGCAGCGCCCAGCAGGAAGAGATAGAACAAGTGACTTTCAGAGGTCAAGTTCGACAAGCCACCTGGGAACAGGGTGCCAGGGAACGGCACCCCGGGCATGGTGGAGCAACACTTCTCCACCGACCTTTCCTGTCTCTCTCCCCTTCTCGACCCTGGCCAGCCCCGGAAGTTGTGCCCCCGGGCTGAGTGAAAAGAGGATGGAGTAGAAGTGCGGGAAAGTTTCGTCACCCCAACCGGGTGCTGGCTTCTTCACACCCCTCCAAACGAAAGAGGAGAGGATCAATCACCATGGTGAACCCCCTTCATAACAGGAATGAGCACCTTCCTGGACTCGCGACGGGAAGGAAAGGCGTGCGAGACCCTCTAGGGACCGACCTCCCCCCCCATCCGGCCTCCAGCAGGCGTTGCCCAACAGGAAGAATGAGGCCAAGTAACTCTCAGAGGTCAAGTTGGACACGCCCCCGGGGAACAGGGTGCCAGGGAGCGGCACCCCGGCCTTGGAGGAGCAACACTTCCCCTCTGACTCTTCCTCTCTCTACCCTTCTCAACCCCGTCTCAGCCCCGGAGGCTGTGCACCCGGGTGGAATGTTAAAGAGGATGGAAGAGAAGTGCGGGATAGTGTGGCCACCGCCCACAGGTTACCGGTTTCTCCATGCCCCTCCAAGCCGAGAAGGGGAGAATCAAACATCTTGGTGAACCCCAGCTTCCTAACAGGAACCAGCACCCTTCTGCCCCCGCGAAGGGAAGGCCCGGGAGACAGGCCAGGGACTGACCTCACCCCCCAGCCGGCCCCCCGCTGGGCAGCGTCCAGCAGGAAGAGATTGCCCAAGTGACACTCAGAGGTCAAGTTGGACACGAATCCTGGGAACAGGGCGCCTCTGAGTGCATCCGGCCTTGGCGGAATAACACTTCCCCACCGACATTTCCTCTCTCTCTCCCATTCCCGACCCCGTCCCAGCCCCGGAGGCTGTGCACCCTGGAGGAATGTTAAAGAGGATGGAGAAGAAATCCAGGAAAGAGTTGTCACTGACGAGAGGGTACCGGCTTCTCACCACCCCTCCAAGCCAACCAGGGCAGGATCAACCACCACGGTGACACACCACTTTGTAACGAGATGAGCACCCCCCTCCCCCATGACGTGAAGGAAAAGGACGCAAGACCCGCCACGGACCGACAAACCCCCGCACACCGCCCCCGCCGGGGGAGGCCAGCAGAAATATAGGGGCTTAGTGAATCTCAGAGGTCCCGGTGGACACGCCCCCTGGGAAAAAGGCGCTGTGGAGCGGCCCCCCCGGGGTTGGCGGAGCAACCCTTCACCACCGACCTTTCCTCTATCTCTCCCCTTCACGACTCTGGCCAGCCCTGGAGGCTTTTTCCCAGTCTGAGTGAAATGAGGATGGAGTAGAAGTGCGGGAAAGGGTCATCACCCCCAACCGGGTGCCGGCTTCTTCACACCCCTCCAAACGAAAGAGGGCAGAATCAATCAACACGGTAAACCCCCTTCATAACGGGAATGAGCACCCTCCTGGACCCACGACGGGAAGGAAAGTCATGCGAGACCCGCTAGGGACGGACCTCTCCCCCATCCGACCCCCAGCCGGCATCGTCCAACAGGAAGAGTGGGTCCAAATAACTCTCAGAGGTCAAGTTGTACACGGCCCCTGGGAACAGAGTGCCAGGGAGCGGCTCCCAGGCCGTGGCGGAGCAACACTTCCCCTTTGACATTTCTTCCCTCTACCCTTCCTTACCCCGTCCCAGCCACGGAGGCTGTGCACCCGGGCGAAATGTTAAAGAGGATGGAGAAGAAGTGCAGGAAAGGGTCATCATCGACCACCGGCTGCCGGTTTCCTCTCGCCCCTACAAGACAAAGAGAGCAGGATCAACCACCACTGCCACCCCCAACTTCGTAACAGGAACGAGCAGCCTCCTCTCACTGCGACAGAAAGGAAAGGCGTGGGAGATTCGTCAGGGACCGACCTCCCAGCCCAACCCGCCCCACGCCGGCGGCGGACAGCAGGAAGAGAGGGGCCAAGTGACTCTCGGAGGTCACGTTAGACACGCCCCCTAGGAACAGGGCGCCAGAGAGCGGCACCCTTGGCTTGGAGGAGCAACACTTCCCCACCGACCTTTCCTCTCTCCATTCCCGACCCTTCCCAGCCCCGGAGGCTGGGCACCTGGGTGGAATGTTAAAGGGGATATAGAAGATCAATCACCAAGGTGAAGCCCCTTCTTAACGGCAACGAGCACCCTCCTGGACCCACGACTTGAAGGAAATGCGTGCGAGACCCGCTAGGGACCGACATCCCCAGCCATCTGGCCCCTCCGGCAGCGCCCAGCAGGAAGAGAGGGGCCAAGTGACTCTCAGAGGTCACGTTGGACACACCCACTGGGAACAGAGTGCTAGGGAACGGCACCCTGTGCTTGGCAGAGCAACACTTCCCCACCGAACTTTCCTCTCTCTCTCCCCTTCCTAATACCTCCCAGCCCTGGAGGCTGTGCACACGGATGGAGTGGAAAGCAGGATGCAGAAGAAGTGTGGGAAAGGGTCGTCACCAACCACAGGGTGCCGGCTTCTCCCTGCCCCTCCAAGCTGATGAGGGCAGGATCAACCACCATGGCGACCCCCAGCTTCGTAACAGGAATCAGCACCCTCCTGTCCCCATGACAGAAAGGCCTGGAAGACCCACCAGGGACCGAAATTATCCCATACACCGCCCCCCACCAGGCGGCGCCATCAGCAAGAGAGGAGCAAAGCCATGTTAGGAGGACCCATTGGACACGCCTCCTGGGAACTGGGCGCTTCTGAGCGCATGCGGGCTTGGCAGAGAAGCCCTTCCCCACCGACCTTTAATGTCTCTCTCACATTCCCGACCGCTTCCCAACCTGGAGGCTGTTCCCCCGGGCGGAGTGAAATGAGGATGGAGTAGAAGTGCGGGAAAGGGTTGCCACTCCCAACTGGGTGCCAGCTTCTTCACACCACTCCAAAAGAAAGAGGGCAGGATAAATCATCAGGGTGAACCCCCTTCATAATGGGAAAGAGCACTCTTCTGGACTTACGACAGGAAGGAGAGGTGTTCGAGACCTGCTAGGGAACCCCATCCAGCCCCAATCCTGAGTCGCTCAACAGGAAGAGTAGGGCCAAGTAACTCTTAGAGGTCAAGTTTTACACGCCCCCTGAGAACAGGGTGCAAGGGAGCGGCACCCCGGTCTTGGCGGAGCAACACTTCCCCTCTGACCTTTCCTCTTTCTACCCTTCCCAACCCCGTCCCAGCCCCGGAGGCTGTGCCCCAGGGTAGATTGGAACAGAGGATGGAGAACAAGTGAGGGAAAGGTTCGTCACCGCCCACAGGGTGCCGGCTTCACCCCGCCCTCCAAACCGGACAGGGCAGGAGCAACCACCACCGTGTACTCCACTTTGTAATAGGAATGAGCACCCTACTCCACCCGCAACATGAAGGAAAGGCACGCGAGACCCATCAGGGCCAGACCTCGAACCCCACTCCATCCCCTGCCTGTTGGCGGCGGGCATGAAGAGAGTGGCCAAGCGAGGCTCGGAGGTCCTGGTGCACACGCCCCCTGGGAACAGGGTGCCGTGCAGCGGCCCACCTTGCTTCCCGTAGCAACCCTTCCCCACCGATGTTTCTTCTCTCTCTCCCATTCCCGACCCCGTCCCAGCCCCGGAGTCTGTGCACCCGGGTGGAATGTTAAAGAAGATGGAGAAGAAGTGCGGGAAAAGTTCGTGACAGCTCACCGGCTGCCGGGTTCTCCAAACCCCTCCAATCCAAGAAGGGCAGGATCAACTACCACGGCGACACTCCACGTTGTAACTGTAAGGAACACCCTCCTGCCTGTGCGACAGAAAGGAAAGGCACGTGAGCCCTGCTAGAGACCGATCTCACCCCAAAACCGCCCCCTGTTGGGCAGCGCCAACAGGAAGAGAGGGGCAAAGCGATGCTGGGAGGTCCCGGTGGACACGCCCACTGTGGACAGGGCGCCTGTGAGCGCATCCAGGGCTTGGCGGAGCAACCCTTCCCCACCGACCTTTCCTCTCTCTCTCCCCTTCCCGACTCTTCCCAGCCCCGGTGGCTGTGCCCCCGGGCGGAGTGAAAAGAGGATGGAGTAGAAGAGTGGGAAAGGGTCATCACCGCCCACCGGGTGCCGGTTTCTTCAAAGCCCTCTAAACCAATGAGGGCCGGGTCAGTCACCATGTTGAGCCCCCTTCATAACTGGAACAATCACCCTCCTGCCACCGCGACGGGAAGGAAAGGTGTGCAAGACCCGCCAGGGACCAACCTCCCCCCTCATCCGGAGCCCCCTGGGCAGCGCAAAGCAGGAAGAAATCCGAGCAGAGTGGAAAAGAGGATGGAGAAGAAGTGCAGGAAAGGGTCATCACCGCCCACAGGGTGCCGGCTTCTCCCCGACATCCAAGCCAATGAGAGGAGGATCAACAAGCACGGCGACCCCATCTTTGTAACGGGATGAGCACGCTCCTCCCCCCGCGACAGGAAGGAAAAGCACATGAGACCCGACAAGACCTACCTCCCCACACACACAGCCCGCCGTCGGGTGGCGGCCAGCAGGAAGAGAGGAGCCAATTGACTCTCGGAGGTCCCGGTGAACACGCCCCCGGGGAAAAAGGCGCTGTGGAACGGTCCCCTGGGTTTTGCGGAGCAACTCTTCCCCACCGACCTTTCCTCTCTCTCTCACATTCCTGACCCTGTCCCAGCCCCAGAGGATGTGCACTGGGGAGGAATGTTAAAGAGGATGGAGAAGAAGAGCGGAAAAGGGTCGTCACCACCCACAGGGTGCTGGCTTCTCCATGCCCCTCCAACCTAAGGAGGGGAGGATCAAACAAAATGGCGACCCGCAGCTTTGTAACAGGAACCAGCATCCTTCTGCCCCAGCAATGAAAAGGCCCGAGAGACCGGCCAGGGAATGACCTCACCTCCCATCCGGCCACCTGCTGGGAGCGCCCAGCAGGAAGAGAAGGGCCAGGTGACTCTCAGAGGTCATGTTGGACACGAACCCATGGAAAAGGGTGCCTCTGAGCGCATCCCGGGCTTGGCGGAGCAACCCTTCCCCACAGACCTTTACTCTCTCTCTCACTTTCCTGAACCCATCCCAACCCTGGAGGATGTACCCCGGGTGGAGTTGAAAAGAGGATGGAGAAGAAGTGCGGGAAAGTATCATCACCGCCCACTGGGTACCGGTTTCTCCCCGCCCCTCCAAGCCGAGGAGTGCAGGATCAACCACCACTGTGACCCCCCAATTTGTAACAGGATCGAGCAGCCTCCTCTTACCGCAACGTCAAGGAAAGGCGTGGGAGACTCGCCAGGTACTGAACTCTCCCAGCCCAACCCGTCCCACACCGGGCAACAGACAGCAGGAAGAGAGGGGCCAAGTGACTCTCGGAGGTCACGTTAGACACGCCCCCTAGGAACAGGGCGCCATGGTGCGGCACCCTGGAGGAGCAACACTTCCCTACATAACTTTCCTCTTTCTCTCCCCTTCCGGAACCCGTCCCAGCCCCGGAGGCTGTGCCCTTAGTGGATTGGAAAAGAGGATGGAGAAAAGTTCGATAAGGGTCGTCACCGCCTACTGGCTGCCAGATTCTCCTCGCTCCTCCAAGCCAAAGTGGGCAGGATCATCCACCACGTCGACCCCCCAATTTGTAACGGGAAAGAACACCCTCTGCCTCCGCGACGGGTAAAAAGGCACACTAGACCCGCCAGGGACCTATCTCCCCCCCCAAAACGCCCCCTGTCGGGCGGTGTCAACATGAAAAGACGGGCAATGCGATGCTGGGAGGTCCCGGTGGACAAGTCACTGGGGAACAGGGCCAATTCAAGCGGCACCCCGGGTTGGCGGAGCAACGCTTCCCCACAGACCTTTTCTCTCTGAATCCACTTCCCGAACCCGTCTCAGTCCTGGAAGCCATGCCCCCGGGCGGAGTGAAAAGAGGATGGAGTAGAAGTGCAGGAACGGGTCGCCACCTTCCAACAGATGCCGGCTTCTCCCCACCCCTCCAAGACCAGGAGGGCTGGATCAACAACCATGGTGATCCCCCTCTTTCTAAGGGGAATGAACACCCTCCTGCCCCTGCGAAGGAAAGAAAAACCGTGAGAGACCTGCTAGGTACCGACCTCCCCCATCAACCCGTCACCGGCAGGGGGGCGTTCAGCAGGAAGAGAGGGGTCAAGGAACGTTCGGAGGTCCAGGTGCACAAGCCCCCTGGGAACAAGGCTCCGCAGAGCGGCACCCCGAGCTTGGCGAAGCAACCCTTCCCCACCAAGCTTTTCTCTCTCTCTCCCATTCCCGACCCCGTCCCAGCCTCTGAGACTGTACCCCCCAGCAGAGTGGAAAAGAGGATGGAGAAGAAGTGCGAGAAGGGGTCCTCACCACCCACAGGGTGCCGTCTTCACACCGCCCCTTGAAGCAGAGGAGGGCAGGAGCAACCAACAAGGCGATGCCCCACTTTGTAACAGGAATGAACACACGCCTCCCCCCGCGTTAGGAAGGAAAGTCATGTGAGACCCGCCAGGGCCCATCTTCCATCCCCACCCAATCCCCTGCAGGTCGGCGGCGGGCAGGAAGAGAGGGGCAAAGCGAGGCTCGGAGGTCCTGGTGGACATGCCCCCTGGGAAGAGGGCACTGCTGAGCACATCCAGGGCTTGGTGGAGCATACCTTCCCCACCGACCTTTCCTCTCTCTCTCCCCTTCCCAGCCCCGGAGGCTGTGCCCCAGGACTGAGTGAGAAGAGGATGGAGTAGAAGTGGGGGAATAATCTTCACCCCCCACCACGTGCCGGTTTCTTCACACCCCTCCATACCAACAAGGGCAGGATCAATCACCATGGTGACACCAACTTCAGAACTGGAACGAGCACCATCCTTCCACCGAGACGGGAAGGAAAGGGGTGCAATACCCGCCAGTGACAGACCACCCCCCCAAACCCGCCAACCCGCCCGGCGGCTCACAGCAGGAAGAGAGGGTCCACGTGACTGTTGGAGGTGAAATTGGACAAGCCCCCTGGGAACAGGGTGCCAGGGAGCGGCACCCCAGGCTTGGCTGAGCAACATTTCCCCACCAACTTTTCTCTCTCTCTCCCCTTCAGAACACCTCCTAGCCCTGGAGGCTGTGCCTACAGGCGGAGTGGAAAAGAGGATGGAGAAGAAGTGCGGGAAAGGGTCGTCACCTCTCAGATGGTGCCGGCATCTCGATGCCCCTCCAAGCTGAGAAGGGGAGGATCAAACAACATGGCGACCCCAGATTCGTAGCAGGAACCAGGACCCTTCTGCCCCCGCGAAGGGAATGCCCGGGAGACCGGCCAGGGACTGACCTCATCCCCTAGCCGGCCCCCCATTGGGCGGCACCCAGCAGGAAGAGAGGGTCCAAATGACTCTCAGACGTCACGTTGGACAAGAACCCTGGCGACAGGGCACCTATGAACGCATCCCAGGCTTGGCAGAGCAACGCTTCCCAAAGACCTTTTCTCTCTCTCTCCCCTTCCCAACCCAGTCTCAGCCCTGGAATCCATGCCCCTGGGTGGAGTGAAAAGAGGATGGAGTAGAAGTGCAGGAAAGGGTCGTCACCTCCCACCAGCTGCTGGCTTATACCCACCCCTCCAAGACCAGGAGGGCAGGATCAACAACCAAGGTGATCCCCCTCTTCCTAAGGGGAACGAACACCCTCCTGCCCCCGCGAAGGGAAGAAAAGGCGTGAGAGACTCAATAGGTACCTATCTCCCCCATCAACCATTCTCCGGCCGGGGGGCCGTTCAGCAGGAAGAGAGGGATCAAGTGTTCGGAGGTCCAGTTGCACAATCCCCCTGGGAACAAGGCGCCACAGAGAGGCCGCCTGAGCTTGGCGAAGCAACCCTTCCTTACTGACCTTTCCTCTCTCTCTCCCATTCCCGACCTCGTCCCAGCCTCTGAGACTGTGCCCCCGGGGCGGAGTGGAAAAATGGTTGGAGAAGAAGTGGGAGAAAGGGTCGTCACCACCCACAGGGTGCCGGCGTCACCCCACCCCTGCAAAACAACGAGGGCAGGATCAACCACCAAGGCGACCCCCAATTTTTTAACGGGATGAGCACCCTCCTCTCACCGTGACGGGAAGGAAAAGCACGTGAGACCCGCCAAGGACCGACCACCCCATCCACACTGCCCCCCGCCGGGTGGCGCCTAGCAGGAAGGGAGGGGCCAAGTGAAGCTCGGAGGTCCCAGTGGACACGCCCCCTGGGAAAAAGGCGCTGTGGAGGGGCCCCCCGAGTTTGGCGGAGCAACCTTTCCCCACCGACCTTTCCTCTCTCTCCCATTCCGGACCCTTCCCATTCCTGGAGGCTGCCCCCGGGCTGAGTGAAAAGAGAATGCAGTAGAAGTGTGGGAAAGGGTTGTCACCCACAACCGGGTGCCGGCTTCTTCACACCCCTCCAAACCAATGCGGGCAGGATCAATCACCACGGTGACCCCACCTTCATAACGGGAACGAGCACCATCCTGCCCAGGCGATGGGAAGGAAAAGCATGAGATACCCGCCAGAGACCGAGCTATCCCCACACACCACCAACCGAAGGGGGGCTCCCAGCAAGAAGAAAGGGGCCAAGTGATTCTGGGAGGTCTCATTTGACATGCCCCCTGGTAACAGGGCACCACGAAGTGGCTCCCCGGCCTTGATGGAGCAATCCTTCCCCACCTACCTTTCCTCTCTCTCTCCCCTTCCTAACACCGTCCCAGGCCCGGAGCTTGTGCCCCGGGGCTGAGTGAAAAGGGGATGGAGTAGAAGTGCACGGAAAGTCTTGTCACTCCCCACCAGGTGCCTGTGTCTCCCCGTGAATCCAAGTCAACAAGGGCAGGATCAACCACGACGGCGAACGCATCTTCGTAAAGATAACGAGCACTCTCCTGCCCCCGCAATGGGAAGGAAAGGATGCGAGACCCGCCAGAGACCGACCTCCCCCCCACCCGGCCCTTGCCGG
>PVKS010054136.1:0-10172 GCA_004027875.1 Aplodontia rufa
TTTCGTTGCTCTAATACTGCCTGGGTATGTGATGCTGGGGTTTGAACCCATGTCCTTACACATGCCAGGCAAGCACTGTGACTGCTGAGCCACCGCACCAGCCCCTTCCCACTGTCTTTTAAAAGGCATCTTTCAAAATTCTCACAGATTTAATAAAGCCTCCATCAAAGTTTGCTATTGCTGCAGCCCCAAACAATCACGTTTTAAGGACTTGGAAGCCTTTCCTGGATCTGAGAGGCCCTGGAGCCAGACAGGGTTTTTATTAAACCTGGGCTCTCGCTGCTGGAGACCTCTGAGAAGGGAGGCCAGTGGGCGACCCCGGAGGCTCCATGGGGTCCCAGTGTCCCCAGCACTGCTTTACACTGTTTACATAGCACTTTCACAGCAGGATCCTTTTAGGATTAACTTAATTGAATAAACACAAAGCTGCATAATTTACAGACCAAAATAGTCTTTCCTGGTTGGGTTGCTGATTCGCATTTCCTTTCCCCCTAATGGCAAAGCCCCATATTGTTGCAATCAGAATTCCATCTTCCACTCAGTCCAGTTCATTTACATGATATGATTTTATTATACGCCAGATGTATAAATAATTGCTCAAGAAGAGAGCCTTTTCTTCAGGCAAAGTAATGGATATATATATGTACCTAGATAGAGATATATACACAGATATATGATTTATTCCATTTAGTGTTTTGTAATAGAAAAGTCTAAGTCCAATAGAAACATCGCTTCATTATTGGAGTTATACTGAATTCTTTTTAATGTTTCTAAGGAAAGATTATTCAGGAAAATAAAGATAATGCTTTAGATTTTGCCATGTCAGCGGTTAAATAAAAGATGTGGTAATTGTTTTAGGGTCTTGGAAAATCAGCCACCACAGCTCTTCTCTCCCGAAGGCTCCCTCGACACCAAGCCTGGGCTTCTCCCCTCCTGGGCTTCTTCCCTCGGTGTCAGGAGCATGCACAACCTGCTCATCCTGACCCTACTGGCCGCGCCACGCCTGCATTAGTGCTGAAGAGCAAGGAGGGTTGTGATCCTGGGAACCTGGCACCGCCCCTGCTGAGCATTCGAGATGACCTTCACTGTTTCCTGATACCAACTGCCCAGGATGAACGTGCCTTTGGAAAGACACCACTCGCGGAGGAGCAGAGACTTCTCCCTGCTCTCTCCTCAGTGAAATTCCACTTCTGAGTAGGTAGAGGAACAGCCTCTCCAAGGCACGCCTGTGTCCTGGCCTCCGGAACCCATGACTCTCCTTTTACCTTTGCAAACAGTCTTGAAATTAAGCCGAGGATGCTGACAGCAGACTGTGCTGGACCCCTTCCATGGGCCTCAAGTGCCATCAGGAGTGTGCGGGTCAGGCTAGGGAGGGGGACATAACACATAGAAGGTGGCTGTGCTGTTGCCTGGTGGCCTGTAGCTGCAGGAGCTGGAAGAGGCAGGGAAGGGGCCTCCCTGAAGCCTGCCTGCAGGGAGTGTCGTCTGTGGACGTCTGGATTTTGGACTCTGTGCACGTCTGGATTTTGGACTCTGTGCCTCCCAGACTGTGAGAACATAGATTTCTGCTGCGTGAAGTCACCAAGTTTGTGGAGATTCATTAAGCAGTCCCGGGAACTCAGTGCACTGACTTTGGGAACCGGCGAACATATACTGTGCTTGGTAGAGGTGGCACCCAATGGCCCTCTTCCCGGATGGATTGCAAATTCCTGATAGGCACAGATACGGTCAGAGAATTGCACTAAATCATTTTAGAATACTTTACTGATTTTTCCAAACTGGAAAAGATGCCAGCGGCCTGTCAGTGGCTTGTTAGCGATCGGTGCTCTTCCTGCAGGCGAACAGTGCCCTTGCAGAAGGTCGTGGCAGTGAGAAGCTGTGCTTTCTCACGTGGCGTGGCGAGCGTATGGTAAGTGGAGGCCTTTGGTATGCCTCTGCTGCTTGCTGGGATCTCACGGGGTCACCTGCATGGTTGATTTTGGGTCATGCCAACATGTCTGTAGTCCTTTCTCATCTGCTGCGGAGCGTCCGGTCTGCGGCTGCCTCCTGCTTGCGTCTCTCCTTTCCGGAGAAGAGGGATGACAGGCTGATGTGCTTGGCGGCACCAGATCTCACCCTAGCATGTGCGCACCGGGGCTCACAGAGTCACGGGGTGAACAATGCTTTCTTCATCAAAACATCTTAATCGCATGGCCTAGTGGGGTTCAGCGTACATTTCCATGCATTGACACGGATCATTTAACCTTTTTGTATTGGATCACTTGCTCTTGTTAAGTTGTTTGAGTTCTTTATGTATTCTGATATTAATCCCCTCACACATGAAAAGCAGGCCATGATTCTCTCCCATTCTAAAGGTTGTTTTTCCGCTCTGTTAATTGCTTCCTTTGCTGTGCAGCAGCATTTTAAGCTGATATAATCCCATTTCCCCCTCTTGGTTCTGTTTCCCTGTGACTGAGGTCCTATCCAGGAAACTGCTGCCCGGTCAACACCTCGAAGAGTTTCCCTCGTTTTCCTCTGGAGGTTTCAGAGCTTCAGGTCTTTCATTCAGGCCTTTGATCCACTTCAAGTGGCTTTTATGCAGGGTGAGCAATAGGGGTCTGGTTTCGATCTTCTGCATGTGGATATCCACTTTTCGCAGCACAGTTTACTGAGGTCTGTCCTTTCCCCCACATGTTTTGGGCACCTTTGTCAGGAGTCCGTTGGTTGAAGGTGCGGGTTTATTTCTCCGTGCCTTCTCTATGCCAATGCCATGTGCTTCTGTTACTATGATCTAGCGTGTTTGAAACCAGGTATTGGGGGGCCTCCACACTGTCTTTTTGTTAGTATCTTTTGCCTGTTCAGGGTCTTCCGTGCCTTCCTGTGAATTTTGGAGTTATTTTTCCAGTTCTCTAAAGACTGTCCTTGGTGTTCTGGTGGGGATGCGTGGAGGGAGGAGAGTACATTGACTGACGTGGCCATTCCAGCAACACCGATTCTCCCAATCCACCTTCCAACGGACCCTGACTTCCCCTGAAGCCACAGCGCCTCCGATCCTCTCCGGAAAGGTGGCTGGGTGGGGGATGGAGTACAGCACCTTGACAGCGCTTCTCAATGACCCAATTATAAGAAAACTGAATTTCCAGAAGTGAATGCCTCCAGGAACAAGGTTTTTGCTTCCATCTGAATTTGACCTCTCACTCTAGCTTTTGATAGGTCATGAAGGAGACGCCGATGGTGGGAATTACAGGTTGGGTGTGCCTGGCTCCAGCCTGCAGACCCTCACAGCCTCCTGTGCGGAGCGTGAGTGCTTAGGAGACGGAACTGCAGAGGGAAGGTTCGTTTGAAGATTCGTCTCCAGGAGGTCTGAGCTGGGCAGGCTGGCTCACCACAGGGCTTGTCTCCAGACGGAGATGAAAGACTGGATCAAACCAAGCTCCAGCTGCATTCTAGGGCCAGTAATGAGGAACCCTTGGGGTTATTCTAAGGGGAATGTCAATAATATTCCTCATCAAGGGGCCACTGGTATCAAATAGCTCGCGGTGCCTGCCCCACGCAAGAGGAGTGCAGTTTAGACTCTATAAAAACAAGCGAGTCTTCTGCTCTGCTCTTTAATGTTTCTGCCCCCCAGAGGGGCACTTAGTGAGCTCATGCAGGTCTCTTCCAGAGGGGACTTATGTAAACACGATCCCCAATAATGAGATAAGTACTTTTCCCTGGCTTACTGACATCAGAAGCTACATCCTTGCACCTGGGTAGCCCGGGCTCGTGACACTTTCGTTAGTGTCCCTGCGGTTGAAGAAGGTCCTTGGTAGGGGAGTCCCTTGGCTGTAAAAACCCTTCCGTCCCTCTCTAATGCTGCCCAACAGGCTTAACTCTTTGGATATAGTTGAGGTAAAAGGGACACAAAGAAGGATCCACCCGTGACAACCAAATCCACCCCATTGGCTTCTGAACAGCTCCTCAAAGCCCTCTGCTGACTTTAACGAGCTACAGAGCTGGGCTTCTCGATCCGTTACTGTGGAGGATGAGCAGGTGGGCTCTCGATCGTAAATCTACTGCTAACCAGGACCATGTCCTCCACAACTAAGCTGAAGAAGTGTAGGGATCATCTTAGGCATTTGGTGGCATTTGTTGGTTTATCGATGTCCTTTGATTAGTAGACAGGAATGTCAATTAGGCATGCCATCTGATCTTGATCTAGCCTTTAAAGTCTCTCTGAAGCATTTGTCAACATACCACATCAAAAAATACAGCTGGCAGAGCGAATTCCACTTGTGAGCAGCAGGAGGAAGCACTTCCTCCACTTGTGTGACTTTCTAGTGATTTCCTGTGGTTCTGAAATGAACTGGATGCTCCCTGCCACATGCAATACAAACTTTGCATTCTGTGGCCCCCGATGTCCCCCAGACTTAGTGTTGCCTTAGGATTCAGGGATGGTTTTGTTGGGGAGGTGACATTTGAAGAGTGGCTTGGTCAGGTGAATAAGGGTCAGCAGGGCATCTGTGACACTCTGAGAGAGGCCTTGGAGCCCACTGTGGCTCCAGCTGGGGTCCCAGGCTCAGTCTCTGACCATCTCAGTAGCAGCTCTGCTCTCCAAGTGAGAGTGTGGTGGTCACTGGCTTTGAAGTCCCGAGAACTGCCTGGCGTCTGCTGCTCACCCTGCATCCTACACCTGCCTTCTTTTGCATGGGTTCTCTGCACTGGGTTCCTTTGCCTTCGGACCAGATCCTTCCTCTGCTCTGTCTTGGGGACGACTTGGAGATCTGCTGGGATTTTCACCAGCACCTTGCTCCATGGGTTTCCTTCTGGGGGCTGCCTGCAGGCAACTGACATGACCACTGACCGACGCACCCGGGCTCCTGGCCCAGACCCTGTCTCCTATCGCCCAGGCACGGAATGGGAGGTGGAAAGGGCCAGGTTGCTGAGACCTTCGCTTGTGCAGTTATGGTATGAGAGCAGCGGGGTGAATTTAAGGAGAGGAATGAGAAAATCAATATCCATTTTAGAACAATGACCTCTGTGGTCTTATGGAGAATGGAGGGGGTGGGGAGCACAGCTTCAAAGCGAGGCCAGGGCTCAGGTGAGAACTGAGGAACACCGGTAATAGAGGGGGTGGAGGAAGGAGAGAGAATCAGGAGGTTTTACAGGGTGAAGCTGGTGAGAACTGTTGACTTGACTTACAAGAGAGGGAATGGGAATGAGAGAGGGTTAAGAATCCAGGAGACAACGGTGCCATAGTCCTTGTAATCGTGAACTCAGGGGTGTTTGGGTTCCAGGAGATTAACAGGATGTAGTATTGCATTCGGGAGTCCTGTGATGAGTCCAAGAGCAGCAGCCCAGTGGATTGTGGAAGGTGCAGGAGAGAAGGCTGAGGAAGGAGGGCTGTGAGCGTCACTGGCTCCCAGAGCTGTGGCGGAGTATTACGCAGCCCTCAACAATCACAATGGTCATGGCTCAGGAGAAACACAGGACCACGAACAGAGCAGGTTACAGATCCTATTTTATAATTCCAACTGTGTCAGAAATATATTTTTGAATGAATAAAAAATGAGAAGGGGAAATGGAAAAGTACAGGCAGTAAGCTTGTTAGAACATAGGGTTTTAAAATTTTTAATTATTCATATCCTGCCTCTTTTGAAGAAGAATTTGCAATGTCATCATTTTATTAATATTTAAAAGTTGCTTTTGATGTTCTGATATTGTTTGTACAAGACACTAAACATTGCAGGGGCTGCTTGAGCATGTGGTCCAGAAGTCCAGGTGAGACCCAGTGCGAGAAGGCAGCAGGGGGACCTCCAGGAGAGCCACCATTCTACCATGAATGCCTATCCTTAAAGAAGGAGAATAATGAGCTTCTAGTATTTTATTACAAATATTTGCATCAGTACACAGATTCTCTCCATCATTTTAAAGACTGCAGTAAGCTAGTAAGTTTCTTGAAAACTCAGCATACGCATAAAGCACAAGTAGAAAATGCCTGCAAAAATTAGTTTCAGTTTTAAGGAACGCCTGCCTATTGAGCCCTTCTATCAGCCAGGCACCGTGGGGTTAAGAAGAGCGAAAAGCAACCCCTGTCTTCGGGGGTCTTAGCTCGGTGCAGAGGTGAAGAGTAGCCTGGTCGCTGGTGGTCACTCAGGATGAAGGTGAGTCCCAGCCTTAGCCAGAATTCCAAGAGAACACCTCAAGGGGCAAGTGGGACTCATCAGAGAAGGGGCATCTGCAGGGGACTTGAATAGCACCCAGGAGTCAAAGGGAAGGCTGCAGCGAGTGACCGTCTCAGGAGAGCCTGTCACATGCAGACTCTCAGGAAGCAAGAGAGAAGGGCAAGCTTGGGAACTTGCAGAAGCTTCTCCTGGAGCTGGCAGAGAGGGGAGGTGCGCAGAAGGCAGAGAGTGGGCCTAAGTGGTCTTATTTGTTACGCTCAGGATCTTGGCTGCGGCCCTGGAAGAAGTTGGAGGTCATTGGGAGACTTCAGTAAGGGAAATTGCATGACTAGAAAGGTCATTTGGAATGGAGCGTGGTGAGCTTATGGAGAGGTGGGCCCTGGAAAGAAGTCGTACAGAGGAATGCAGGCTCTGAGGACAGGACTCCGGGGTTTCAGGAAACGAATTGCCCCTCTCTCTGAGAAGGGGAAGCAGCAGGAGAAGCCGGCATCAGCGGGCTGATGGTGAGTTTGGTTTGGGCACACCAAGTTGGAGGAGTCTTGGGTGGCCATGGAAGGGCAGCGATATGTCCCTCACTGGAGCTTGGATGAGTGGTCTTGGCTGAGACTTTCCAGGCGAGGAAGCTAGAATCTGAATTGGATGTCATCAGCCAGTGTTGGTCTGTGTCTTGTGCAGACAAGACGCACACGTTGGTCTGAACGGCCGAATCACTGCGTTAGTGGAGTCATGACTTCTTTGGAATCAGAGGGGCTTTGGGGACCCTCTAGTCTAGCAGCTTAGCCATGAGCAGGTGGGATCTGCCCGGTGACGCAAGCTGAATTCCAAGGCCTGAGCCTTGTGGGTTATGTCCTGTTGTCCTCCTGTATACTGATGCTGGGGTGCGTGTAGGTGAGAGAACCAATGGAGAAAGACACAAACAGAACCCTGGCTGAGCAGCAGTGAGGGAGGTGACCGTCCCTGGCCATGGCCCCAGGCCAATACGCAGGCTCACCTCAGTTCCTGCAATGGTGGCCAGGGGATGGGCCTCTTGAATACAATTCCTAGAGGGCAGAAAATTGCTCATATGCTGGCCACCATTTGGGGCCCAGATTTCCCCCCTTTCCTGAGACAAGGGTGGCATGAAAGGCTGCTTTGTTCTGGAAGAAATTCTGTCACCTGTGCAAGTCAAAAGCCAAGGCTTCTATTGCTCCGTGACCCAGGCCAGACCCTGGCTGTTCAAAGAGCAAGAGGCAGGGGTCGTAGCTTTCCCACTGCTGAGGTGCCCAGGGCAGCCTGGCTGTAATGTCATTTCCATGCTTGCAAGATGTTCCGATTGCAGATGGAGTGGATGACGCTGCTAAAGGCAAGCTGCACGGGAAGTGCATCTGGTGGCCCTGGGTGGCGCAGAGCTGGCTGCCCGCTCCCTGCCCTGCAAGGCACCTAGCTCGCATCTGCCCGGCTCTTCAAAGCAAAGTGGTAAATGGCCCTAGCAAATCGGGCTGGCGGGATGCGTGGCGACTTTGTAGTGAGAGTCAGTGTTCCTGGTGTTAAGTGCCTCGACCTGCTCCAGGGTCAGAGGAGGAATCTGGGCACTGGGGCAGACGAATGGTCCCGAGCTGCCTCCCAGGATGGCTCCTGGCAGCCGGGGACAAGGTCAGGATACAGCCTCGGAGCGGCAGGGCCGGTTCTGTTCCCACAGCAGCTTGTGCTCTCGCCTGGGGGAAGACGTGCTTTCTAAATGACTTAACTGACTTCCTTTTTGGCATACTGGTGCATTTGGTTCATTTCCAGGTACCAGAAAGAAAGCAAATATGGAATGGATCAACTTTTCCCACATTTTTCTCTAGCAGTTGTTTTATGAAGACCAGATTTTCTGTAGAGGAAATTAAAAAATACATAAACCTGGGAGACCTGGCGTTGTTGAGAACAGCCTCGTTTCCCATGTCGCTGTGCGACTGGCGGCAGGGGCGGTTTTCAAATGGCACTAATGGAAAGTGTGGAGTTTGTTTTAATTAGCTTCACTCCACTCAAGATGAGGAGTTACCATAAATCCCTGATGTAACAGTCGACTCACAGAAAGGCGGTGTCCTGGTGCTGGGGATTTTAACAGCTGTTGAAAAACTACCGCTAGTTAAATAAAAAACAAACTCTGATTTCATGCACTTGATAGGGGCTTTTTGCCTAAACGAGGAATGGGGAGAGAAGGGCAATGGTATAATTCATTTCCAAAGACAGATAAATTATCCTTTTCCATTCAGTTTGGGCAGAACAGCTTTTTTTTCCTTCCCATTTTAAAGCATTTTTTCTACATGCCATGCAAGACTTTTCATCAGCACGGGTCACTTTTTCTTCTTGGGTGCCATTCTTTTGAATGATTTGAAAGTGCTCCTCCTATACATCTAGAAACATCTGAAAATCTGATATTTGGTGAAGGACGATTGATATGGACAGCTCAGAAAGCCATAGCTTTATGCTAAGCGATGTCTGGATTGCATCTAAATGGAAGCAGCATGGCCCGCAGACGCCACAAGCGTGCATTCAGTCGAGCCCCATTGATAGTTTTTCTGTGGTGCATCTTAGATGGCCCAGCAATCGCGGATCCTGTGAAGCAGCCTGTTTGGTATGCGGAAGGCAAGTTCAAGTTCCTTTCCTTTCTATTGTGACACTACAAGTCTAACCTTTATTGTCAGGGTCTCAGCTGAATTTTCTAGCAGCAGATGAGTGGGAATTCAGGGAAGAGCATGTGTTTTGCCAGTTTCCTTTATTTCTCCCTGAGGACGAGTGGCTGTCAGGTCAGCCCCTCTTCGCAGAGCGCGAAGCCATCAAGTGCGGGGATACATTTGCCTTGTTCTAAGGGCAGGTTTTCTGCGACTCTGGAGATCACATAAATACCTTCAGGCCAGCGTGTCTGAGCCATCTGTGAGCGACCCCTAACAGGCTGAAACCATAGCACCTGCTTTGTGGAGCCGCCAGGTAGGCTGCCCCGCCCTGGGGTCAGCCGCAGCAGTCAGCAGGAGGGGACCGATCAGGCTTGCAGGCCTGCATGCAGCAGGAAGCTGGTTCCAGAGCCCTGTGAAGTGCACCCACCTGACTTTACAGCCTTACTGGAAGTGCTTTGCAAATGAAGTATGCAGTCCTTGATAGAAGTTGCTCCTCCCCTCAGTGCTCAGCAATCACCCTAGCTGCAGTTTTAGATAGGACAGGAATCCCAGGATGTCTCAGCTGCAGGCCTCACATGGGGGCCTCACATGGGGGCTGCTCCTCCCTGGAGACGCACAGACGGGTGCCCTGGCGCCACCGCACAGGGCCCCTGAGGTGGGACCTCTGCCCACCATGCAGAGTCACCTGGGGGTCAAGCCAGCCACAGGGAGGTGAGGATGGAGGATAGAGGTGGGGCCTGCAGGTTGTGCAGGTGGGAAAGGGCAGATTAGGTGGAGGTGATGGGACCCCAGCTGGGAATCTCCGTCCCCCAGCATATGCCCTCACCTCGCTGCCGCTCACCGGAGTCCCCACTGTCGTCTTGGTTTAGGGGTGACTTCAGCCAGACTTAGCCCTCTGGACTGTCAGACGCTGGCCCCTAGCACCTGGGCCCCACCAAGCCATGCCTGGCGGTATCACGTCCGTGCAGCCTCTTACCCACCTGTCTGCTGCTGCGGACCATGCGCCTTAGAGTCAGGGCCACGTCTTACAGGACAGCCTGGAGAGCTGAATGAACAAAGGCTGGAGGGAGACGAGGACCAGAGGTAAGAGGAGCAGCCCTGAAGGGAAGCGTGGCAGATGGGTGCTTTGCTGTGTACCCGCAGCATTCCCAGCCGCTGGAGGGCTGGAAACTGAACTCTTCACCTTCCCGTTCCCCTGCACGGAGAGGTGGCTGCTTCCCGAGTCCAGTTCAGCCTCGGTACTGGGCCACCAGGAAGGATTGCCTTGCTGGCCAGAGGGAGTACTCTGTGCCCCCAGCCCTTCCCTGCTCTGAAGAGAGGCCGGGGAGACGCAGCAGCTCGCTGGGAACCACGCAGAAAAGGCCAGGGCAATCAGACGTTGCCCCTGATG
>PVKS010054137.1:0-10172 GCA_004027875.1 Aplodontia rufa
CAAGAACCATATTTTAATATGCCATCCTTTTCCCCAATCGCAGTCATTAGGCCTTTTTGAAATGAAATACAGTTTATATGTGGAACCATTTCTGAAATAACCGTTGAATTTCCTTCATATATTAGGCTTTTATAGCAGCATCTCAGTATTTTGGTTGGTATATGTTTATAATACTTGAAATCATCCCACCTATTCCTCACATTGTGCTGTGTTTTGAGGGTTCCTTTGATGTTTATGGATCCTTTGCATTCCCACTTGCTTTGGCTTAATTGTTTTGCTTTGTGTTGCTACACCTGTAACCAATGGCCTCATGCATGGTAGGCAACATCAGTTGCTCCAAGCCTGAGCTACATACCTAGGCTTCCTTATAGATTAAAAAATCAGCTTCTCAGTTAAAAATGAGATTGGAAGAATGGGTAGGAATGAAAATGAGAGAACTAACATTTCATTCATGATCTTTGGACTTCTGAACATTTCATATTTTCATTTATACAGGTCTCATTTATTTTTCAGCAATATTTTATTGTGGTTTTGCGTTTTGACCATTATCCATCTTATCACATTTATGTATATTTTTGATGTTTTTATAAAACTTTACATAGGTTCTTTCTGTCTTTTCTAAAATATATATTTACAAGATTAATTTGTAAAATTTTGGAAATTATTTTTCATTCCCCAACATAAAGTAGTCAAAATTTTATTCTCTCTTGTTTTCTCCTGGAAACAGATTCCACTCCCCTTTTGAAAATACGAGATGTACTTTTGGCCTATGGAAGTCAAAGAGTTATTAAAAAAAGTCACTGTGAATTATGTCAAGAAAAGAATATCAGTGTCTTACTAAAGGACTTCTCAGATGCAAGAGAACATAACATAACATTAGAATATGAAAAAGTGCAACTAGAAGCAGAACTCTTCAAAGTCAGTTATGATATGATATCCTATTTTATTTTATTTCATATTTTGTAGTGAGTATTGGATTTAGAGACACTAAAAGAAGGAGACATATCCATAGAACTTTATATATTTTCCATTTTGACACAGAATATTTCTAATTTTCTTAGGTCCATGCTAAATAGCTGAGACTGACCTTGAACAGGTGATTGATTGTCCCTGAGCTTGCAATCTTCCTGTCTCAGCCTCCCAAGTTACTATGGTTAAAAAGATGCTATATCACATCTGGCATATTTTCCTCCTTTAAAAAACTAATGAACTATTTAATTTACACTGTGGACAATTCAGGTAAGCTTGGTAATTAATGACTTAAATTCTTGGATTTTGTAGAGGGAAATCTTAGTCTGGTAGTGTCTAATGCTGAAAATAACAGAACTAGAGGTTCACTATGAATACATCTTAAAAAATGGAGATTTTAAAATGACATGACAAACAAGCTTTTTCAAATGGAGTGTCTTCCAAATCATAATGTTGAACATTATAAGGCAATCTATACCACCTTCATGAATTATTTAAAACAGAAATCTGAGTTGTCCTGATAAATTTGTGTAACTTTTAGGGCAGAAAGAAATGCTAATTTTAAATAGTGTTTTCAATCTATTTTGTCATATTTAAGTGGAATTACTCCAGGAAGAATTCCTTTCATGAATATATAAGGATTTTAGAAAGGTCATTTTTCAGCATTTCTGAATTGACCTCAGGAAAGTTTACATCAATGCCCCAATTACGTGAAATGCCCAGTTTTCTTAAATGTGGAAAATTTTAAAAAATTGTATGTTGTTTGTATGGATATATTAATGTGTGTGTGTGCATGTGTGTCTGTATTCTTATGTGTGTAGGTAGTTTGGTATGTGTTGTGGTGATGAGAATCAATTCCAGGTTTTTACCATGGTGTTATATCATCCAGTTGTGGCTTTATTCATAACATGTGTGAAATGAAAATTACAATGGAAAGTGAGTAGTGGCTTTCGTATTCAAAATTCCTCCCATGCTTAGAAATAAAATCCACCTTTCTATAAAAATATACACGTCATTTTTCTCATAGACAAGCTAGGATCTGTGTTATTTCAAAAGGGAATGTTACATTATTTATAGAATAAATGGCAGAAAGCTGAAAGTTCTCTTCAAAGGAAATAAAGAAATTGCAATAACTGATCTTCAATTCTTTACCCTAGTATCAGGTTATAGTGATTTGTAGGTATTTGTAGGAAAGTATGCGAGGTTGCTTTCTGGCACTGTTTTGCTTTTTGGGTAGATGCCTGTGATGTTTCATGAGAATAATATTTTGATTTCATTAAGTTATACACTTGTCTGTACATAAGAATTGGTAAAATTGAGTAATATTAAACTTTTGTGCAATGTAGATATACTTATGACTGTGTGAAGCCATTTTTCAGCTTGTAGATTGACAAAATAATTTCATAATTCTTTTTCCATAACTTTTAACAGTTTAAGTAACAGAAACATTACAAGTAATGGAATATCCATTGATTATTAAAATGCAAGTAAATATTTCATTCGAAAGAAGGTGAAGTCAGGAATTAAACACATGTGAAATAGAAAGGAAAAATATTCAAGAGTTGAGAAAATTTAGAAGGGTGATAAATTAACTTATGAAGAGCCAGATTACAACATGGCCACCTTATTTTAAGAGAAGTATATTGAACTGCAAATGTGACTTCAATGAAAAACAAGAAAACAGAAAACATGCTGATAATTCTTATGAAAAGATTTTGGAAGAATTAAGACATAAACAATCTGAATATGACAAACAAGTTGAAACAACACAACAACTTGAGAAGTGTCTTGCAACCATAAACACAGAATTATGGACTGTGCAAAACTACTTAAATGCAGTGAGTTAGACTTTGGTATTGATAGTATCACCTTTATTTTACATACCTAGTTATATGTCTCTTTAAGGCAAGTAAATGTTTTGAGATAATGTGGTGTTGGACAGTATGATCACTGTACAGACAAGACATGAGTGTACTTACACACATCAGACATGTAAAACATCCCTGGGGGAAAATGTGATGGGTCCTCCCTTATATATCCAGTCTATCATTGCTGGAAGTGCCATTATGTGGTATTTGACTGTGCCAATTATGTTTAAAACAACATGCTATCTCATCCTAAATAAATCACAATATTCAGAACAATACTTGCTTACTGTAAATAGAATCCAACAGAACCTCAGGCTAAGAACCCGAATAAGGGAGCGGCATGAAGTTTAATTTAGACAGAACAGAACTAGTAATTTAGACATTATTAATTTAAAATATGAGATAAATAGCTTTGAAGGTATAACAAAATCTATCTGTCAAACCTTTTGCCAAATAATTTTATTTCACAATGAAGTGTCAGCATGTGTTATGGAGACTTTTTACTGGTTGAAAATTTTTGTTGTCCTTGAGCCAACTAAATGTTGCATAATCCACATGGAACAATGTTCTCTGTGCTTTTCCTTAAAGAGATGGGGACACTGAGAGAGAGAGAGAGAGAGAGAGAGAGAGAGAACAGTAAAATTATTTTTTTAAAAGTTTAAATGTGGTCTTTTTTGCAATGAGACTTAGCTGTGTACATGGTGCTGGGCTTTAAACTTGTGCTCTGGTGCATGCCAGGTAAGCACCATAACTGCTGAGCCACCACTCTAGCCCCTCCCTGTGCTTTAATATCCTTCTTTCATTTTAGAGTTTTTCTTGAAAGCTCTGTTCTTAATTAAGTTTTATATGCCTCTCCTGCCAGAGTGATTTGAAAACTGTAATGAAATGTGTATTTAGGTTGAAGAGGAAAAAAATGATGCTCAGAGGAAGCTCTGTCAAGAACAGGATGAACAGAACATAGTCCATGAGGTACTGGAACATCAATTTTGTTATGAAAAGGAGGTGAGTATGGCAATAAAGAAAATGAATTCTCAGATATCTTTCTTATCCATGTTCAAATATTTTGGAGCATGTATTTGTATGAATATATATTTTGGAATTTCAGTATACATGTCCTACAATTATGGAAAAGAGGAAAAACCTTTTTGCACCAAGGATTGAACCCAGGTATGCATAACCCGCTGAGCCACATCTGCATCTTTTTATAATTTTTAAATTTTGAGACTGGGTCTCACTATGTTGCTTGGGGCCTCACTAAGTTGCTGAGGCTTGCATGGAACTCACAATCCTCCTGTCTCAGCATCGTGAGTTGCTGGAATGATAAACATTCACAATAATGCTGTGCAGCAGAGAAAAATTTTAATATATATATGTTTTCATTGCATGTTTTAACGTACACATGAAATTGAGTGCATCTATATTTGGGGAGTAGTGATGACACTTTTATCCTTTGAATGAAGTACATAATGTGTTCAGTTCAACTTCACTTGTCAGCAGCCATTAAGTAGTGAATTTCAAAATGTCTTCATCAAAAGGAATTATTTTTAAATGTTCCATACGATTTGATTTTTCCATAAACCCCCAAAATATGCTCCTAACAGGAGTTGTTCTAGTTCTTGAAACTAACCTCATCCATTTAATATGTGATTATGGAGGTTTGTGCAGAATTTGGAGCACTGGGTAAAGAGGAAATATATGTTATAGGTAACTGAGATATTTAGTTGAAATCACTTCCTCCCTTTAGAGAACAGTATCAATTTCTTGAAGATAACACCTATTCTATTGCAAAGAGCTTTCAGAAAACCATGGTATGCGATAAGATATCCTTTTTGGAGTGGCTTTGCCTCTGAACCAAATGCAAAGCTTGGATTTGGGCATATGTTCTTTCATGGGTATCAAGATAAATTGCCAATGCTTATTTTCCAGATTTTGTTTGAAAAAGAAATCATCCTCATGGCAAGAAGTGATCCCTCAATGTGGTTTTTATTTGTATTTCCTCTCATGATTGTTGGATGTTATTGAGCCCATTTGTTATAATTTCTTTTAGATCCGAGTTTCCACATGAGTGCTATCTTACTGAGTTACATCCCCAGTATGTTTTTTTTTTATTTTGAGACACGGTATTGTATAATCCTTAGAGTGTCTGTAACTTACTGAAGCTTAACTCCTGCATTAACCGCCTGAGTTTATGGTATTATAACCTCGTATACACATCCTGACTCCTTTAATATGCTTATTGGACATTTCTACTTCTCATTTTGAGAAATGTTTACTGTAATTCTATTTCCATCTTCAAATTGAGACTTCATTCTATTTTATTACTGAAGAATCCTTCATATATCCTATTTATAAAACTCTTATCAGATACAGAATTGTGAACTATTTTCTTCTACTCAAAGTCTTACCTTATCATCTTCTCAACATTTCTCTTTCAAGATCACAGAATAATTATTCTTTATATTTGGAGTCATATCTAAGAAGTTATTTTCAAATCCAGTAAAAAAGATTTATGTCTGTTTCCAGCTATGTGCCGGTTTCATTTTTTACATTTAGCTGATGAATTTAAAGTTGATTTTTGCATGTGATATTTGGTAGAAATCCAATATTTTCCTTTTCTTAGGTTATCCAGTTGTCCCAGCACCAATTTGGGGAGAAGTGACTATTATATTTTCAGTTATGTGTTTTGATATGTCTCTTGGAAATTATTCATTTTAATGTTCCATCTTCTTTTCTTTTTTAAAGACAAGAGGACAGTAAGAGAGACAGAGAGAGTGAGAGAGAGAGAGAATCAGATTTTATTTGTTTCTCACATGGCATTCATTACTCATTCAGTTAATTGTGTACATGGGTGCTGGATTTTGAATCCATGTACTCCCACAATTCAGACAAGCGCCACAACCATAGAGCCACCACTTTAGCACCAGCATTCCTAATTCTAGTATGATGATCTGTGTGTTGATTGCTGTGCCAGCACTAAACGATTGTGAGCTCCCAGTGAGAACTTTTGTCAAGTAATATTTTCATTAAATTCTATATTTCTGCTCATCCTGAAAGACTTTATTTTCATCTTAACTTCTAAAGAATAGATTTGAGGATAAAGTAACCTTGTTTGGCACCTGTCTTCTCTCAGACTGTGGTATACATGGTTCCAAGCTCAGTTGTCTTTGAATGTCTGTGCTAAGAAATTACTTGAAATACTAATTGGATTTCTGCCGATCTGGCCTTTTGCTGTTCTGTTCCAGATTTTAGAATTCCATCCTTATTGCTTATACTAGAGATTTTCATTTCAATGTGTTTTGGAGAGAGGATCTTGATTGATCTTGTCTATTTAGTATACTAAATGTACCTTCTATTTGGATTTAAATCTCATTCATAAGGTCTAGAAAATCTCATATTTCTTCATTGAAAGCAATTAGGATTCCTTTAGTGTTTTGGCATCACTCCTTACAGCAGTAGTTCTGAGATCTGTTCTCTTTGTTATCCCAAATTTCGGAAATATTCTGGTCATGGTGTCTTAACATGCATTCTTTTAGAAAAACTTTAATTTCAAGATTACTTTGTCATCAAGACCTTAAGTTGTGAAGTTTCCAAATTCTTTCTCCAACATTTTCTTCAATGTGGTATCAATGGGATCAGTGTTGTGGGTTGATTATGGTAGTTTGTCCCCTTGAGTCTTCCTATCATTTGTATGTCTACCTACCTGCCTGCAGATTTATCTATTGTTCTTTTTTTCCTAAGTCAATATGAACTTTTATTAACACATATTTGTCAAAGACTGTCAAAATCAAAACATTCCTGTTTTAAAATATCCATCATTACAAGCATAGAAAGAAACAAAAGGTGTTACCAAAAGTTAGCTACTCAATTGCATGGCAAAACAGTGTCATGATTTTTAAAAATTAAAATTTCAAGACAGAATTTGTCCTTCCCATTTAGGCACTTACGGAAAGTTAAAAATGTGTGGATTTGCCTTATATTAAATGCTAAGACCTTAAAAATGATTTAGTATAAAACTAAATATGCTTCTTTGAGAGATTATTTAGTGAGATTCTTTCTCTGAAGTTCCCTGGACTAGGCAAATGCCCAAATATTTATTCCCGCTTACAATGTGTATCTTTTGGCATTCCCAGTATTGGCACTACTTTGAGAGTACATAGTAAATCCTATTAGCTAAACTCATATCAGAAAGAAGCTATCTACTAATTAATCTTGTTATTAAAAAACATTTATAGAGGTTGTTCACAATTCTATCACTCAAGATATAAATTTGTAATAATTTTCAGAAATATGTTGAAAATTCATTACTAAAGATAGTAAAGTAACTGCTATGCATTATAGTTTCTGAAAAGTGGAGCACAGCAGAGGGGCAAAGAAAGACAACAGATGAAGCCATGGGAAAATGAAAAAGATGAGAGAGATAAGGTAGGAGCAAGAATGTCACTGCAGAAAAGAGGAACTAGTAGAGAAATTGCAAGCCTAAAGTAGGAAAGAAAGATTGAGAGTATAATTATAATTAATGTGTTTAAATATTAGAAGAAATTAATCAAAAGTGTTGTCGGTGAAATATCAAATAATATAGGAACATCTTTGAAATGGTAGGAAAATAATATATATGCATATGTATAAAGATAAAATTTGATGTTCAAACTATTTATGATAATGCTTAATGCGTTAGAAAAATTTCTTCTTGAGTCTTACTAATTTGGATTACATCAAGACTTGGAATTTGAGAAGATTCTCACTACTAATTGGGTTCACTATTGACAAGGGTTGGTATTTTACTTTCTATGACTTCACAGGCTGCTTTTCCTCTTGGGGATTTTATCTTCATGTGCACCCCTGAAAAAGAAAAAGAAAACTCTGTGAATTTGAAGATAACGTAACCAATGAATACTACCCCATAAACATTTTGGAGTCTGTGAAGTGTGGCAGTCTGAAGTAGAGGCATTTTTGCTTGCCTCTCTGAAGTACACAGGTTGCACAGCAGTGGCTTTGTGCTAGGATTCACTATGTAGTAGGTATTGTGTTTGGGTTCACTTCTCTAAGGCATTTTGTGTGCCATACTGCTGTGTGTGTGCAAAATTTTCTGTGCTGCCTGTTTGATGGCATCCTCAGAGCCTGCTTTTGTAGGTCCTTATCTCTGAATGAGAATTGAATTAACTCTCAACAATGGGACATAACAGCTGTGTATCCACCTCGTATTGTTGACTCACAGGTGCTTCTTCCCTGGTTGCTGTTAGCTTATCACAAACTGGATTCCATTTGTCTTTGCAGTGGTCTGGTCCCGCTTGCTTGGAGTTTGTTATGCTGTATCTGCTGACTGCTTGTGTTTGGTGGAGGGACACAGAATGCAGGGTTCATGTCTCTCACACACAGTTTTGGAATGCTCAGTACCCACTCCCCTGCAGATAGTCTCCTTTAATGATGGCATCGATCTTATTAGTGGCTGTCTTCAACTGTGGGACCTGAGATTGAAGGTTCTCTTTGGAACAAAAGCCTCCATCCTGGCTTATGTAGATCCCTGTGATACAGCATCATTTCACCTGCATGTGTGATCTCCTGTTTCTACTGGAGGGTGATTTGTGGGAACTTCTGTATGGTAGCCCAAAGTGTTTGGAGGCTGTCTGCAACTTTGGATGTGGCAGGGACAGCATCTCTCTGGGCTATAGATATCATAGAAACCTTCACTCTGGTTAGTGGAAAAGATCGAGATTTTACCTGTTACTCTGATTGGTGGTGCGGTATCTGCTGTCCCTCTTTAACTTGAGCCCTTCTGGTATGTGTGGGGAGTTTGGATTGCAGGTAGTAATCCCATCATTTTATGTCTTTAGATTTAGTAATCTAGATATCATCTAGATAATATTTCATAGCAATTGACCGTAAGTCAAACCAGTAGGTTTTGTGTTAAAGTATTCCCACCCTACTATGTTCATCACAACATTATATAATTTTGTTGATGCATATCGAGGTTCTTCAGAAACATGTGGAAACTTATCTACATATTGTGACTGCCTAGATGAGAAAATGAATTCCTGAGGCAGGAGGTTCTATCTCTGCAATGAATGAAAAAGACATGTGAAAATTGGAGAAGGGAAAAAAGCATTTGGAAGAAGAAATACTAAACCTCCAAAAATATATAGAAAAGAATATGACAGAAGGGAATCAAATGGAAGAGTTTAAATAGGCAAGTGAAGGGAGATCAACAGGGGAAGTATTGATAGAAATGATTAATTACTTACAGGTGAATTTATCTGCAATATACTTGAATTATTTTACCAGAAAGTAAATCTGTATGCATATGTTTCCTCTCTTCATTTAGAACACCTTTTCTTGCAGTTTTCTTGAGAAAAGATGCCATCTGTTTTTCCCTTGACATATTTCAGAATCCATGATTATTATAACTAAGTGTTCATTTTGGAATAATGATTTTCATTCAAGGATCATCTGTTTGAGAAATGCACAATCATTATTCATATATATTTATGCTGAAAATATATTCTTTACCTCTGCTATAGACACAACTATTTAAAGAAACAATAGAGCATCATGAAGCTGCCCTGAGAGATCAGATGCAAAACATGCAGGGCAAAATGTCTGAAGTGATGTCTCAAATGTGTTTTTATCAACTGGAAATGGAAAAATTTAAACAACTGTATATTGAAGAACTTTCCACCAGAATATTAATCTCAGATGAATTAAATATGGGAGTGAAAGGGTGTTATTTGAAATCATCAAGCTCATCAATGTTTCTCTAAAGAATGTGTCACTTTCATGAGGTGCTTGCAATGAGACACTTGATTGGAGAGAATTAGTTTGGAGTGTATTGGAAATTAATGAACTTACTTTAAAAAGGGAGTCCAGGACAGTTTCTGCATCTTCTCCTAATGGGAGTTGATATGGATATCTTCTTCAACAATATTGTTGTATCGCTAACCTTAACTCTTAGCCTTTAACCTATGTATTCACAGCATAACCAATTTTCTTATCAGCATTCCCTGAAATAGATATACTAGTAAGCGTAATCATTTGTGAAAAATTAAAACTCCAGCTCTCAGAGTGGATTAATGTTAACATTGTTTCTTCGAATGCATTGTAGAGCATGGCAAATTAACTTTCCTTCAATGTGATTTTTATTTTTGTCCCCAGAGTGTCTCTGGAGACAAACTGATCTTTAGAGTTGTTTTACTCTACATAGAGGAAATAGGAATACTCATGATTAATACAGGGATGAAGAGAGAAAATCACAAAGTGGTTTAAATTAATTTCTTGTCAATGTGAGGAGCTTAGGCTTGTTCTTCCTCCAATGCCTTGATAATCATTTTATGAGCTATCTGC
>PVKS010054138.1:0-10171 GCA_004027875.1 Aplodontia rufa
TATGCTGAGTAACATCAGCTTAACCCAGAGAACTAATGGTCGATTGTCTCCACTCATCTGTGGAGGTTGGGACTGGACCCAGCGAGAAAGTTGGTTTGCTATCATGTGTTAAATCCAGGTAAGGTGTAATGTTATACAACATAATCCTTTTTTAGAGATATAGTGGGAAGGGGAAGGAAGAGGTAAGATTGGGTAATTGGGAGGGCACTCCTGGGGGTAATTGTAATATCCAGAATCTATACATATTTTATATTATTTTGTTAAAAACTTGTATAGTTGTTCAAAAAATAAAATAAATTATTTAAAAAAAAAAGCATTCATAGGAGGTAGAAAGAGCACAGAATACAAGCTACATTTACTTCCCAACCACCTACTTTTTCATGTAATATCAGATTGCAAAACCAAATTTCCCTGCTGGGATGATTGAGTAGAGTATGAGAAGCTCCCCAGCATGCTGGATTAGCCATTTATTGGTCATGCTACCCAGCTCCTGACAATAGGCAGGGATACATAGAACTTAAATGACTTGGTAAAGTTCTAATAAAAACAATCTGTTTGCAGAAATGCTTGCTGTAGATATTTGGCCTATAGTTCACCAATCCCTGACTTAGACTCTGTGAGACATGTCATAGGACATGAGATGAGCATCTCTGAGGAAAGTGTCAATCATGAGCAAATCAGGCCATGGTTAGTGCAATGACTGGATTAATCAGGTCCTTATCTTACATGGTGATTTTTGAATTTTTTGAAATTCTGAATAAAAGCAATAACATCACTTGTAAAGATGAAAGGAAATAAAGCAGTTTCAATTACCAATAGAGTTTTTTTTCCTTTAAAAATATGTTTAATACAAAATTTGCTACAATCACCAATTTGTTCGGTGTGACAATTGCTACATTTGACAATGATGTAGAAATCCACAGGGCAGAGTGCAGAAATCACTAGAGGGAAACAGTAAGTCTTGGATAGTGTGCTATGGAAATGTGCTCCTATTGTGCATAGAGTTCATAATGTTTCACAACATCATGGAATATTCTAGAAAGTCACTGTCACCCCAAAACCTCAGTAAGGACTGGCCTTCCTGTACCTCTTCCCTCTGACAACTAGCAATTTGTTTAGCAGGAGGACAAATAAAGAACTCTGGAAATTCTGATGGAATTTCCATTAGAAGACTTTCTCTATTTTTTGTACGTATCATTTATTAGTTTAAAAACTTGGAATATTTGCTTTTGTTTTTGTTTTCATCTCTGACGATTGAACTCAGTACCTCACAAATGCTAAACACATGCTCTACTACTGAGCTACATCCCTATCCCCAAAGAGCACTATTTTAGTATTGGCTACACTGGTGTTCTAAAGAAATCCTGGCCTTGGGAAAAGAACTTGTCTCTGAGAAGTTGATTTGAGAAGTCTGTTGAAACACAAAGGCTTTGACTAGGCACTTTGGCAGATGCCTCTAAACATAGCACTTAACAGGCTGAGACAGGAGGGTCACAAGTTTAAGGCCAGCCTGGGCAGCTTAGTGAGACCCTGTTTCAAAACTAAAATTTTAGAAACTGATGGGGAGTTAGCAGAGAAATAGAGCACTCTCAGGTGTTGGCGGAAAGAAACTGGAAGGCTTTGGGTGGACATCACCAGCAACTGAGCTCACAGGACTGAGCAACTCACCTCCCAATATTCATCACACTTTCCCCATGATATCATCAATTTCATAGTGTCCTAGAGGTTAGGGAGAAAATTACTGTTGAGTATACTGTGAAGCCAAAGTCCACACAGAGTCAGTGAGAGTCAGTGGCAGTGTCATTGCCAACACTCACAAAGTGAGACTCATTTCTGAGGGGAGAGCATAGAGGCAAAACTGAGGACCTGGCCTCTGCAACTTGGCTTCTGCATCACAGGGGCAGAGGCACTGACCCAAGTACATGGGTTTACTACTATTTGGAGCCCATCCAAATGTCCCAAAAGTGTCATTTGACAAATTTAATAAATCTCTTATCCTCTATTAAATATCAATATTTTCAAGGAGGGTATTTAGAGACTAAAAATTCCTTTAAGTTCCTAGTAATGATTTTGTAACAGTAAAATTTCAAACATCATGAATAATAAAACCACTTTATTATACAATATCAGCAGGCTTTTCTAAACTAATGTTGACAACTAGCTTCCCAAAGTCTTTTTCTTTTTCTTTTTCTTTTTTAGAGACAGAAAGGGAGAGAAAGAGAGAATCAATTTTATTTATTTTATCATCTGGTTTCTGTTTCTAGGAAACTCAGTTGTGTATGTAGTTCTGGATATTGAACCTAGGTACTTGTGCATGCCATGCAAACCCTCTACTGCTGAGCCACCACTCCAAGCCCCCAAAAGTCTTTCTCAATTCAGATTATAGTGGATAATCAGCTCCATTCACCTTATACATTTTTCATAATTTTTAGTACAAATTATGAATCATTATAAGCTCTCTCAAGGATTTGGTTAACTCAGTTTCTATGTAACTGTCCTTATATAAAGCCTCAGCCTAAAGAATCTGAAATGATACAAGCAGCACAGTTTTCTGGGTTGCCCTCTCTATTTATTATATAGTGTTAGATGCAGAGAATTCTAATATAAGACATTCTTCCTGTCCTGAAGGTACTTGTATTTTCTAACCAAAATTAAATAGTAGATCAAATTATTGTTTGGCCAATATAAATTCTGACCAAAATATATTTCATTGATTTCCCACTACATTTAGTACAAACACACAACTTCCTAAAAGGGCCTATGAGAGTTTGTGTGCTGGGCCTTTTATCTGGCCCTAATTCTTTCTGTTTCCTATGCACTGTTTTTCAGGTCTTTATCTAAATAACTCCCTCCTACCCCCAGGGCCTTTGGACAGCCATCTCTCCATTCTTTCTTTTCTTTTTATTCTTTGAGCATGGACTTACAATTAGGAGGGAATCATTATCAATCAATCAAGAACAAATGCATATTCACATAGCAAGCGAAGGCTAGGGCCATTACATGGTTTCCCCCTTGGGTTACCCATGGTTCCATGTCCCCCTATTAAACCCCTCTGTTAGCAATCACGGGTCTTCCAAAACAGAAAAGCCCAGGAAAAAATCAACACAGGGCAGAATTCTACCAAATTTTCATAGAAGAATTAACACAGATTCTCTATAAGCTTTTCCATGAAATTGAAAGTGTTGGAGCACTCCCAAAAGTTTCCAACAAATGTAATTCACCACTTGAACAGAATTAAAAATAAAAATCAAATAATCATCTCAATTGATGCATAAAAGGCCTTTGATTAAATTCAACACCACTTTATGCTCAAAAGCCTGGAGAAGATAGGGATCAAGGGAAGATACTTAAACTATGTAATATCCATTTATGACAGATCATAGCCAACATTATGCTCAATGGGAAAAGACTGAAAGTATTTCCACTGAATTCTGTTTAAGTGGTGCATTACATTTATTGATTTGCATATGTTGAACTAGCCCATTTTTCCTGGAATGAAGCCCACATGATGCTGTTCTGTTAAAATTTAAAATATAAAATATGTTCACTTAGATATGTGTATCTGACATTCAGTGTCTCTGATGTTACAATGTTTCTTTTTCATTATGAGTAGACATCTATGTGACCTTTTTTCCCCTTTAAATTTATGGAACATGTGCAGTACCCACTTCACCCAATGCTATAGAATAATGGTGCTATTATTGGTAGCCATCTGTCTCTTCACATCAGTGTCTTCTATGATTTTATACTCCAGTTTTAGGGTTCTGTGACAAACAATGTTGTTTATCATTAATACTTGCCTTCAAGTGACAATTTACATCTTCATTTGGAGTCAGTTCCTGAAAGCATCTACCCTCATTAAGGATGGAGGGGTGCAGGAGGAGGGAGGGTTAATGTCTGTCTTGAGGTGGGTGGAGTAAGAGCCGCCTCTTTTGCTCCACTTGACTGACGCCCAAAATAAAAGGTGAGTCAATCTCCCACTCCCTATTATAACTTTGCATTTGCAGGTTCCCACCATGACAGGCAGAAACAGTTCCAGCCAATGCTAAGTTGGGTAACATCTGAAAGGCTTGCCTGACAAGGAAGATTCAAATTATGAAGCAAAACCCTCACATGCTGAAATATTCTTATCTAGATTAGTGGTGGATTGGCTCCTTGTGATAGCTTGTTTGCTAGAGGTGAGTTATCTGCATTTTCAATGATGACAGATTATATCATCATTTAATGAAAAAAAAATAAAGATGTTGTTTTTCTTGTTTGTCACAGAGTTCATGTAATATTCCCTCCCAATTTTCTCATTGTTCACTTGAGAAAGAAATAGCAGCAAGTGTGTACCTTTGAGTACCACAGCTAATTTTGTTATGGATCAGAAGGGTATTGTGGCAAAACAGTTGCACAGCTGTCATAACAGCTGTCACACATTAATCATGACAGTGACAAATAGCATAATTACCTTATCTGGAATTCCTAGCATGCACACTCAGTATGCCCCAATGCCAAGTGAGCATATCAACTATGGTTTAATTAAAAAGACATCAATATAGGTTAGTTAGAAAAGGGCTCGAAGACATTGATCCAAAATGAAAATAAAATTATTTGTAGGTTGGTGTTTAGGGACACCCAAAGACCATTACTTAGGCAACATGGTAATTCAAAACTATTTCCCTAACTGATCCTTCCCAATGTGTAGATCACATGGTGAATTGACTCTTCTGCTCCAAACTAGCAGCCCATCTTTCATTAACATTTGATCTCCACTTTTCCAGTCTCAGCACGGGTTCTTGGAAACCATCTTTATATGCTGTTAATTGATGGAAGGGACTCTATTGATAAATATGTGATTACCAGTAAACTCGTGGTGGCCAAGTTATTTTGTTAAATTATTTTCCAAGGCTGTTCTAAGTAGAAGGAAAATAATATGAAGCAGAGTGATTTTTTTATTTGGAAACTCTTCCAAACTAAAAAATGTAGTGAAATAAAGCCAGGTGAGACTGGAGTTTCACATTTTCTAGAAATGACATTCTCTTATGTGTGCTTCATTATATTGTGCATACCTGTATTCATGTGCATTTGTGTGCCACATCAGTATGTATAAATATGCATAAATGCCAAAGATATGTATATTTCTGCCCCTCTGGTATTTTAAGCTCAACAACTCATTGCATTTACTGATTAAATTCCTGGGAGCTAGTTCTTGTATTGCTCTGAAGCTGCCTCCATGAAATATTAATGAATCAATATCCATAGACTTGGACTCACTAGTTGCTGGATGCCACTGGAAAACACAGTCCTGCCTGCAGTGTCCTTCCACCTGCCTGTGACATGATTTGATTTTCTCTCTCTTTTCTTTAATTAAATGAAAAATGGCTATCAAGAAATTTTTTATAACTATGGAATAGACATTTTCAATTCTCCTGATAGGCACCTAAATGGAGGTAAAACATTTAAAATAAATTACATATCACACTTAACTACCATATTGAAAAGTGGACCTGGAAACAAAGGAAGAAGTAGCCTTCTTGATTCTGTGGTTTCCACACTCCCTTTGGAAGTGAGGAAAGTGCTGTTTTCCAGAACAACCAATTTACTTTGGGAAATGTCTATATTTTAGTAAGCTCGGGCCAATCGTCTAACTGTTTACAAAGTTATCAACTATGGAAAATAGTACTAAGCACAAACACTTTATCATTTTAAGACTGACAGAAGTAGATGGGATAACTCAGGCTGTGCCTACAAAATGTCAAAACAGCTGATAGAGCATGAAAAATTCATTCAGTCAAGCAGTGATTATCTACATACCACGTACATAGCTGGTTTTAGGTATTCTGTTTTTTATTCCCTGAAATTGATTGGTTTCTTATGCTTTATACAAATCAATCCAGGGGTATAATAAAATGCACTAAACTATAATTAAAACAAACAGAAAGTTTTGGGGTATCATCCACACCCACTTTATAGAACTGTGAAAAATCCACTGGTAAATGGCTACCAATGTTGTTACGCAAAGATTAGGATTACCTTCTCAAATGTAATGGCTCTCACTTTTTTGATTTATAAATAGTAGTATATCTGAATGTCACTTAATCTGAGGACAGTATTACCTTTTCAGCGTGTATTATGTGATCTAAGGAAACTGTTACTATTTCAATGCATACATCCTTCTAGGCAAAAGGTTGAAATTAAAGATTGACTGAAGAATCTTCTCAATTATAAGGCAAGGAAGAATTGTAGTAATTTTCTTTGAGAGAAAATGTGCTTTGTGTTTTTTTGTTTACTGTGCTGATCTCATTTCAATCTGGACCTTGGGAAGCCTGACAGACTTTGCATAAGAATATAGCTCTTTACTTGAAACATTTTGATGAAAGCTACAAAAATACAGAAAGACAGACAGACAGACACGCACACACACACACACAAACAAACAAACAAACAAACACGAATTCAGAGTACCTGAACACAGAAGCATAGATATCACACTTTGGCATTGACTGTGCAGCTCTTTTCTGGACCCCTGGAATAAGTCTCTCGTCCAGGACTTAACAACATAGAAATTACCTGAAGGTATAGGAAGGGGGATGGGAGGGGGAGGGTATATGAACAACTCATAGGAGTCTGGAGAATGGGAAGTTGGGGGAACCATCCCAGAAGCCGATGTTATTCCTCCACGAGGTACCTATTTAACACATGAGTTGTTCTGGGGGAAATTGCAACAGGTGAAGCCCAAGATGGTTTATCTATGCTTTGGCATAGACCCCTGGATAATAAAGTTTATATACATTGATTGCTACTGTTTTGATAATGTTTCCCCCTCAACTGTATCTCTATATACTTCTAATAAAAAAAATAATAATAAAAAAGAAATTACCTAGGACTGCTAGGAGGCTGGACATCATTCTAGCTCTTTAATGTCAGGAATGAGTTCCTATTGAAGCTAACAGAAGAAACTCAAGTTTCTTTAGAATAAACATAAGATCATTCTGAGCATATCTTAATAAGGAAGAACTGGGTTTGACCATAACTGACAAGTGACAGGAAAATAAACCTGCCTTTAGTCTTTCTTTTTTTAAAGAGGGGGATGAGATAGAATCAATTTTATTTATTTTTTCATCTGCCTTTGTTTCTCTGAACCTCAGTTGTGTATGTGGTGTTGGGTTTGAACCCAGGTCCTTATGCATGCCAGGCAAGTGCTCCAACTGTGGTTTTAGCCTTTCTTGATGAAGCCATTTAGAAAGAATTTCTCCCTATCTTCACTTTCTGATACCGTTTTGTTTCAAGGCGTGCATTTTCTACACCGCCACATGTTTTCATGTTGCACCGCCTCTCTTTGTACTTTGTAAGCTCTTTGAAAACTCTGTCTGAATCTCTTTTCATCCACATGGTGTCTAGGCTTGTGCTATACATTACAATTGCTGAAACAGTATGCTCACCATGAATAGCAATGAAATTGACTTACATAATTAAAACAAGGGAATGATATTTGCCTGAAACAATCTCCAAGAAGAGCAAAGTTTTTATTTATTTATTATTTATTTATTTGCAAAAAGGATGGTAAGTGAGAGAGAATCAATTTTATTTAGTTTTTCATGTGGCCTTTGTCGCTCTGACACATCATTGTGTACGTGGTGCACATGCCAGGCAAACTGAGCCACCACTCCAGCCCCAAAAGGGTTTATTTTTAAATCAAGTTTTCTTCACATCCTCTTCAAAAGACACCTCTATTTTCCTCCAATTTCCTACCTGTTAATATGAGAACTAAACTTTTACATGAAGGCTGGGTTGATTTTTGCTTCTAATAGAGTAGGGTATTGATCTACTGGTTGAGACAGCCCCCAAGACTTACCTATTTTTAAACTTTTCTGACCTTAAAAGGACTTGTATATATTATGCAAAACAATACTCTACATGCCATACAATACAAGGTTTCTGATTCTACCACCCCTTCTCAATGTGTTCTTTATACTACTTAATGAAATCCAGAGCTACATCTTTATTCATCTTGAGAAAATTAGTGAAAGCAACACTTAATTGCTCTCTGTGTCCCATCACTCGTTGGATGTGTCCAGCTCTTTAACTCTTCATGCCTCAGAATATTTCAGTGGCATGTCCTCTAATGGTGACAATCAGCCGGTTTTCCATGTTAAGAACTAGTAGTAGCAGTTGTGTTTATCTCCCAGACTAAGAGGTTTCCTATTTGTCTTCCCTGAGGTGGTGCCCATGTGGCTGTCCTGATATTGAGCAGCTGGACAGATTACACCCTAGAGCCACATCTGCAGATACATAGATCGACGCCATTTTCATTGTCTTGGTGCACAGAAGTTTATCTTCTGTCAGTAAGATTTAACATTTTCTTCATGAATATTTGAGGTTTTTTGTCCTCCAATGTTTTCTTTCCTCCTTCACCATATTTGGCTTCAAATTATATTAGCATAGTCTTGTCCAGGTTGTTAACAGCTGATTGGTTAGTTTGGGTTTCCTGCCCTTATTAATAAATTTTCAGTAGGTCTTCTGTGGAGGAATCTTGATAGTAAAGAATATAACATTAGTACTTTACATAGAGAAAAAGGTGACTTTATTGGTGAGTGTGCATTAACAAAGTTGTTTTTACTTGCCATGTCTAAATGCATGGCAAAGATACTGCTTCAGATGTTGCATCACAGGATTAAATTTTGCTTACTCTTTTAGGACACAATCCTTCAAGTTTATGTTACTTTTTGGGTTTACAGTACACCTTCACTGATAATGAGTACAATGATTATTAGCAGAACTCTGATAGAGGTAGGAGTGAGAGAAGTAATGATTATTCAGTTTTTTAAATTTTTTATTTTTTTATATATTGTTTTTTATTTTTGAGCAACCTTACAAGATTTTAACAAAATAATATAAAATGTGTATAAGATGTGTATATATTCTGGACATTGCAATTATCCCCAGGAGTGCCCCCCCAATTACCCTCCCTTATCCCTCCCTTGCCCTTCCCATTATAACTCTAAAAATAGTATTAGAATGTAAAGCATTACATCTTATCTGAATTTAACTCATGTTTCTAGACCAACTTTCTCATTGTCCAGGGTCTAGTCCCCACCTCCACAGATGAGTGGAGACAATCGACCCTTACTTCTCTGGGTTAAGCTGATTTTACTCATCATGATCTCTTCCATAACCATCCATTTACCCTCGAAGGCTGCAATGTCATTGTTTCTATTTGCTGTGTAATATTCCATGGTATAAATGTACCACAGTTTTTGGATCCATTCTTCCTGTGAGGGAAACCGGGTTTGTTTCCATAGCCTAGTGATAGTAAATTGTGCTGCTATGAACATCGATATTGCTGCACTGTAATGTGCTGATTCTAAGTCCCCTGGAAAGATACCCAGGAGTGGAATAGCAGGGTCGTATGGTGCAGTCATCCCTAGTTTTTTAAGGATTCTCCATACTGCTTTCCAGAGGGGCTGTACCAGTCTGCAGCTCCACCAACAGTGTGTTAGTGTGCCTATTTCTCCATAGCCCCTCCAGCATCTATTGTTGTTTCTTTTCTTTATCTTTGCCATTCTGACTGGTGTAAGGTGATATCTTAATGTGGTTTTCATTTGCATTTCTCTAATTACTAAAGATTTAGAGCACTTTCTCATGTATTCATTGGCTTGATCAATGTCCTCTGGTGAGAAGTCTCTATTTAGCTCTTTGGCCCATTTATCAATTGGGCTGTTGGTGTCTTTGTAGCTGACATTTTTGAGGATTTTATAGATTCTGGATATGAGACCCTTGTCTGAGGAATCATAGTCCATGATACTCTCCATTTCTGTAGGAAATCTCTTGACTCTTTTGATTGTTTCCTTGGCAGTACAAAAGCTTTTTAGCTTTATGACATCCCATTCACTGATTTTTGACTTTACTTCCTTCACTTTTGGAGACCTGCTGAGAAAGTCTTTGCCTATTCCTAAATGTTGAAGTGCTGGACCAATTTTTTCCTCTATCAATTGCAACGTAGCTGGTTTGATACCAAGCTCCTTGATCCATTTTGATTTGATTCTTGTGCAAGGAGAAAGATATGGGTCTAATTTCAACTTTCTGCAGGTGGATGACCAGTTTGTCCAGCAACATTTGTTGAAGAGGCTGTCACTCCTCCATGTAATATTTTGTCCCCCTTTGTCAAAAATCAGATGTTTAAAGA
>PVKS010054139.1:0-10170 GCA_004027875.1 Aplodontia rufa
TTGTGGGAAGGGGAAGGGAGGGATAAGGGTGGGTAATTGGTGAGTCACTCCTGGGGGTAATTGTAATATCCAGAATCTATACACATTTTATATTATTTTGTTAAAAACTTGTATGTTTGTTCAAAAATAAAAAAAATAAATAAATAAAAAAGAATTTGTGTTCCTAGTAGGGAAAATTTTCAGTGCTCTCAATCATTTTATGCTCTCTCTGAAAGGTATTGATATTGCAACATCTCTTTCTGCCTATACCTTGTATATTTAAGTATGAAAAGAAATATGTTTTGATTTAGTTTGTACACAATTCCCATGCTTTTGTTTTCTGACTCAAAATATTTTCCTAAAGTTTGCTTAAATGACATTTTAAATACTTATTGAGTGCTTTTCATCTTTTGGTCTGATTATAATTTTTTTTTTTTTAAAGAAAGAGGGACAGTGAGAGAGACAGAAGGAGAGAAACAACTTTATTTAGTTTTTTCACATGGCCTTAGTTGCTCCAACACTTAGTTGTGTACGTGGTGCTGGGGTTTGAACCCGGGTCCTCGTGCTTGCCAGGCAAGCGCCGAAACCGCTGAGCCACCGCTCCAGCCCGGTCTGATTATAATTAAACTTCATAACTCATCAAAAAAAGTATTTAGATTTTTTAAAATAAAAAGATTAGTGAAAGCATGGTATGAATATCATTTTGAAAGAAAAGTATCAAGTGCTATAAAATAATTCAACTGGAGCTAAGAGAGAGTCTTGGTAGACAAGGAAAGGAGAAAATTTCCAAAGACTTCTCTGAGCTGAGTCATGGAGAAAGAGTGGGTGGTGAATGCTGGGGTGAGGACTTGGAGAGGTTTGCTTACCTGGAAACCTACACAATGTTCATCTTCATTTCTGTTGCCCTTCTCCTCTACACAGCAGGCAAGGCAGCAGCAGTGAGTATTAGGTGTCATTATTTTTAGACCCAGCTCTGTTCATTTCCCTATCAACAATTTTACACTGATGTGAAAAATGATCTTGTTCACAGAACCTTGTACATCTATCTGGTCCCACATTGTCTACAACAATGGAAAATCAGAGCATATAATGATGATGAAACTCATTTTCAATTTATGTATTTTGAGTTGAAGAGCATATATTAGGGTGTTGTTAAGCATATGATTGTGTGGGGAAATGTAGGAAGGACATACGAGTTCAAGTAGAAAAAGTAAAGCAGTCAAAACTTCTACTCCTAGAGAAAAGCTTGTTTCTGTATTTTTTAATTTTTTCATTAAATTTTTATTTGGGATTAATTATAAATGAGCATGCATACACAAGAAATAACAGGGATATCCAGGCACGCTTAACTCAGTTTTGCCAATGGTAGCACCTCAGAAAACTACAGTGCTTTATCACACCCATGTTATTAACACTGATAACATCAAGATAAGGAACAGTCCCATTACCCCAAGATCCCTGGTATGGCTCCTTATAAATCATGCCTACTTTCACCTTTCTTGGTGCCCAATACCTAAGTACCACTATTTATCTTTTTTATATTGTTATTACTTCAAAATGTTGTCTAGAGTACAAAAGCATGCATTTGGAAAAAAATGGTGATTGGTACCTCTGGGGGCTTTTACAACCCAAGACGTAGGTAAGTATTGTAGTTACCAAGCTGATACAGAAACAGGATCCTAAAGATGAGAGTGATGTTACAGCTAGATGGGAAAAATAAGTTCTGTTAATCTGAGGCATAGTAGGGTGAATATAGTTAAAAATATTGCATAGTATATCTCAAAGTTCTTAGGAGAGAGGACTTGAATATACTCAATCTTCATAAAATGATTAACATTTAAGGTGATGAATAGACTGATCATTGTGAGTTGATCCTTGCCTCACATACACATGAATCAAAGCACATTGCACAATAGATGCACATAAAGGTGAAATTCCCTGTGATATATTTATACGTGTACATAGCATAGTTTGGCCGATTTCATATTAAGCTAATTTTAAACATAAAACTGATAAGTAAATAGAAAGAAGATCAGTAGTGTAGAGGAGGGGAGGAGAAGCAAAGGAAAGTACTAGGGAGTGAAGTGGAGAAAATTATATTCCAGACTTCTATGATTATGTTAACACTAACCCCAATATTATGAATAGCTATAATATGTGAATGAAAACAACATAGCAGCTCATCCACATGTAGACATACTGTGTCAATCCAAAAGTTAGATTAATCTTGTAAACCACAGTGACCAGTTCTTAAAACACTAGCATGTTAAAGTACACATGATCAAGAAGAGTTTAGGTAATTATGTTCAAAGGAATTTTAGATGCACAAGAGAAAAACTGACCTATCTTCTTAAATTGTAATTTCCAAATGTTTCTGTTCCCACATTTGGAATACTTGTAGAAACAAAGAAGGACAAGAACAAAGGTAAAGCTGTTGGCTGATATCAGAGAGAGTCCAAAGCTTAGCAAGGAGGTATGGAAGTATAGTTAGGTGGGAATCCAATTTATAAAAACTCCAGGAAGTAAACCGAAGAAGGAAGTTCCACATTCACAACTGAACAAAGAATCACAACTTCCGGCTCTGGGGCTTTGCTAACAGCAATCATGGGCAGGTGCTTCTCAGGCTCAGAGCAATGGATCTTTTATAGTTTCCCTCCAAAGAGGCTTTTCAGAGCTCTCTTTACATCTTTATTCCTCAGACTGTAGATGAAGGGGTTCAGCATGGGAGTGACCACAGTGTATATCACCGAGGCTATCGCACTGGACTGGGAGCTATGGGTCGCAGCAGAACTGAGGTACACACCAAGTCCTGTGCAATAGAATAAGGAGACCACTGAGAGGTGCGACGCACAGGTGGAGAAGGCTTTGTACTTTCCCCGAGCTGATGAGATTGCACGGATGGAGGAAACTATCTTGGAGTAAGAGTAAAGGATGCCAGCAAGGGGACAAGTTGCCAATAACACAAGTGCAAAATACATAACCATGTCATTAAGAAAGGAGTCAGAACAGGCAAGTTGGACCACCTGATTGAGTTCACAGAAAAAGTGGGGGATTTCTAAGTGTGTACAGAAGGACAGTCGCAGCACCATTAAGCTTTGTAACAAGGCATGCAGGACACTCAGGATCCAGGACACCAGAACCAGCAACACACAGAGCCTGGGATTCATGATGACAGTGTAGTGCAGGGGGTGGCAGATGGCCACAAACCGGTCATAGGCCATCACAGTCAGGAGGAAGTTGTCCAACTCTACAAAAACCAAGAAAAAGTACATCTGGGTGATGCAGCCTGCGTAGGTCATGGCCTGGCTCTGTTTCTGGATGTTCAGCAGCATCTTTGGGATGGTGGTGGAGGTGAAGCAAATGTCCACAAAGGACAGGTTGGAGAGGAAGAAGTACATGGGTGTGTGCAGGTGGGAGGCTGAGATGATGACCAGGATGATGAGCAAGTTCCCCAGCACAGTGATCAGGTACATGGAGAGGAAAAGCCCAAATATGAGGGGCTGCTGTTCTGGGTCCTCTGAAAATCCCAGGAGAAGAAATTCTGAAATTCTTGTACTGTTTTCTGATTCCATGTGGTGGGTATGACTACTAGAAAGAGAAAAATAACATGAATACATTTCACACATATGAACACAATTGGTGTAGTTAAGTGTTGTAATTTATACTTTGCTGTAAAGAAATTGATTCCTTTTGTCCCTGGGCCTGGTCATCCTTGCACATCCCTAGTGACATTACTGAGGAAGAATTCCTGTCTCACTCTAAGATTTTGCCTCAGAGCTTATGCATTGTACACTATTAATGAGAAATTACTTCTTACCAAGAGGAGCATATGCTGAGAGCTGTCCATATTCCAGGCAGTGTTTTGGCCTCAACAACAAAAGTTCCTACTTTCCCATGCTGGACAAAGAATATATGCAGAAAGGCAAATCCCAGGTTTATTTTCTGATCATGTGGACTATGTATGCATATGCATATTTGAATTTGTATATGCATAACTTATATTGTATATGTGGTCCTTTTGGTATCAATTATATCTAAATGAAGCTATTTAAAATAAATTGTAATATATCATGCCACAAGGTGATGGTGCTTAAGAAAAACAAAAGATATAAATGGAGAGAGTAGACAGGAGGTGCGTTCTACATGTGTGAGTGTGTGGTGTTGTGTGCCGAAAGTGGAACTCAGGCCCTCCTGAATGTCTGTAAGTGCTCAACACTGACGAACACACCCAGTCCCTGAGGCTGCTATTTTTATGGTTTTCCAAACAAAAATGAGAAAGAAACTGAGAAAACATATATAGCATGTGGAAAATATCAACATGAATTAATAATTAAAGAGAAAGAATTTGATACACTAGAATAGGTGTCTCTGACATTTTGGCAGGTGATAACTGTCCAGTTATCATTTACTGAAGGAATCAGAAATGAAGTCAGAGTGAATGTGGACATTTACATAACATGAAGTTACGACCCCTCCTTTTTTGACAACAAAAATTTCTCTGTAAATTGTGGTCTAAGTATAAAATGGAGTTGTATTCAGACCTTAAAAAGAATGAAATTATGGCATTTGCCATTAAGTGGTTGGAAATGGAGAATATCTGCAAAGGTAAGGGAATGTTTTCTCTCAAATGTGGAAGCTAGAGTAAAATAAAAAGAAGGGAGGGAAGGATAAGATTTCATACGGAACCAATCAAATACAAATTAAAAGCCCAGGTAAAGGAAGGCTAGTAGAGTAGAGGGAAGAGAAGCGGAGAGGGGAAGGAGTAAAGGAAGAAAGAGGGGAAGGGAAAATGGCGGACTGTGGAAGGAAATCAATTTTCATGCAGAAATGAGTTCATTGGAATGAACCAAAGTACTATGAATGACTATAAAGCTCTAACAAGAAAATAAAACTTAAAATTAATCTCTCTGTACATTGCTCAATGTCCCCTGAGGGACAACTGTCCCTCATGGCAAGAGTCACTCTGAAATTAATGATAGCAAAGATCCTTTTAGCACTGATGTAAGAATAAATCAATGAGGAAAAAATAAGACTATGAAAATCATGAGGAGCACAGCTCCATTATGAAATACCAAGCCTCCTTTGACATATATAAACTGTTAGTTGATTTGGAAGAGCTCAGTGGGCCTCATTGAGTGACAAGGTCAGAGGTGGCTAAGCTAGAGAAAAGCACAGCAGTAAACAGAGAGCATTTGCAATGTGCACAGGGTCCTATTCATGCATCTGTGTGAAAAGTGTGTGAGCAGGTAGGTATGCAGAACACAGAAGAAGATAAGAAATAACCTGACAACTTAAAGAAAAACAGGATAGTGGTTTTAAGTTTAGCATAAGTATAGCTTGTTATGTAATTTAAGGAGTTTATACGTTTTACTTTTTTTAAATTTTTGAACAACCATACAAGTTTTTAACAAAATAATATAAAATATGTATAGATTCTGGATATTACAATTTACCCCAGGAGTGCCCCCCCAATTACCCACCCTTATCCCTCCCTTCCCCTTCCCACAATATCTCTAAAAAAGGATTAGGTTGTATAGCATTACATCTTATCTGGATTTAACACATGATAATAGACCAACTTTCTCACTGTCCAGGGTCTAGTCCCCACCTCCACAGATGAGTGGAGACAATCGACCATTAGTTCTCTGGGTTAAGCTGATTTTACTCAGCATGATTTCTTCCATAGCCATCCATTTACCTTCAAAGGCTGCAATATCATTGTTTCTAATTGCTGCGTAAAATTCCATGGTATAAATGTACCACAGTGTTTGGATCCACGTTTTACTTTTGTTACCGATTTCTGTATAGTGTCTCACATTAATTACTGATTTTAGCTTGTGTGAAGGGTGTTTGTTTCATTTTGGTTTATGCTTGTTTTGCTTTGTTTCTAGTGGATTTTTTGTTTGGAGTGGTTTTGTTTGTTGTTGAGCTTTTGCTTGTGTGTTTGTTTCGGCTCTTGTGGAACACAAGACCTGTTGCATGATAAGCAAGTGTTCTATGGATGAACTTCAACCTCACCTTCAACTTTTTAACTGATTTGTAGCTGCACATATTAGTAGGATTTGGTGTGATAATTCAATATATGTATGCAATATATAATGTTCAAATCAGGGTAATTAGTACTTGCCTCTTCTTAAATATTTATTAATTTTTTTGATTGGTAACCTTCTAACTCCTCTTTTCTTATTCTTTATAAAATGATTTGTAATTAAAACTAGTATGGGGGCTGGACATGTGATCAGTGATACAACACTTGCCTGGAATACACAAGGTCCTGGGTTCAATCTCTAACACCACATATACAAATAAGTAAAGGAAAAACAAAAACCAGGGGGTTGGGGATTTAGTTCAGTGGCAGAGTGCTTTCCTAGCACGCACAAGGCCCGGAGTTTGATCCTCAGCCCTGGAAAAAAAAAAGAAAAAACAAACAAACAAACAAAAACCAAAAACCAGATGAAATTAAAAAATAACATACTCTCTCTTTCTCTCTCTCTCTTTAAAAAAATTTAGGATAGTGTTTTATACATAATATTATCCTTGCTTCTTTGAATTACAAAATTCTGGACATACAAATGTATAAATGGCTTTGTATTGTAAACATCTTCCTGTGTGGTAGAACACAGGGACTCATTGCCCCTATCACTGTGTATTGCTACTGTTATCCAGACTCCCTGTCTCCTCTCCCTCTGCCTTTCCTAACCATGCTACATGTTCTTACTATGAATTTTAAATGTTTTACACATTTTTTGTTAAAAATGCACTCTTTATGTATTGATGGGATTCAATGCCACTTATCAGGCAAAGACTGAAACAAAATTGAATAAAATTCTAAAACATTGAAAGAAAATACGTAAAAAAGAATTTAATGATACCAGCATGGGCTACTTATTCAAGACTAAATTTCAAACACTTGGAAACAATAGAAAATAAGGGAAGTCCCTATAATATGGACATAGGTAAAATTATGTAAAGTGCTAATATATCTCATACAAAGATGTGTATAAAAATGGACTAGACATAGTGAGCTCAAATCAAAAGGTAATTAAGCATGATTGCCTTACAAATGGTGGCTAAATGGGACACCTTTCTAAGCAATGACTTTAATCTCAAAAAATGAAATAAAATATGTATCAAAGATGACAGCTCTAGAGATGCATAAGAATGTTCATTATCTTTTCAATTTAAAACAAGAACTCAAAAATAAAGACTATTAAATGAATCCATTACATTTTCAGAAAAAAAGCAATGCAGAAACATAGCATAACCAAAGGATAAAGTAGACCTTACAAAAATTCAACATTCCCCATGAGAATACTTCTACATACATGGAGGCAGTCTGTGAAAGAAAAAAAAACACAATTATCTCTTCTAAAGAAGACATTGGAAAATAGGGAAGGGGAGAAGAAGCTCTTAGTATATCATAGAGAAACTTGCATGGAGCTTTTGAAATAAGAAGTAAATGGTCAACAAACATATATTCAGGGTCTAGACAGATAAGTCATTGAAAGTAGGACTGTTAGGTATATTTCTATTAACTTGTGAAATTTTGTTTTTAGTGTGACTAGGCAGAGAAACAATACTTTAAAATATGTGTTACATGAACTTCTGTTGTAAGAATATTTATAAGACCCTTATTCAGGATCTTTGTCAACAATACATAAATGTGATCAAATATTTCTCATTACGAGTACATATACATCAAAATAAGCCCTAAATTCACTTTATATGCCTCCACAGCTAACCTATTAGTGTACTCCCCTTGATTGCAAAGATCTTTGGACTTGTTCTTTTTCTGGGATCACTGGATGCCTCCCTCCCATCTTCTATTCAGCCTCTGTTAACACTATTTCATGTTCACTACTCATGTAAGATTTGGGAATCAATACAGCATTATGAACCAATAATCAGGAAGCAAGCAGCCACATCAAGCCCTGTTCTAGACTAGGTTGGCTTTGCTCTCAACTGACCTCAGGTGAAGAGTCCTGGGCTCTGTTCTCCTCACTGCTCTCCTGCAGTGTCCACGGAGCTCTCAGACTCACCTGGAGACCAGCTCTGGGAGGAAGGTCTCCCTGTGGAAGTACAAGGTCCTGTCTGGGTGGGGATAATGATGACTGAAACTCTGTCCCCAGAAAAGACTGCAGGAAGGAGTCCAGTGCCAGCCCCTACACAGACAGAACCTCCAAAGACACCCCCACTTCTTGTCCAGCACAGGCTGTGCTCTGAGGGACTACAGCAGAGGAGAAAGTTACAGCTCCTATATCTACTCATTAGGCTCACTTCCCTCTCATTCCCCTGAGAGACATTGCTCTGGAAAGACAAGTAATTCTTCCTGCTGATTCTGTGTTCCCAAGAGACCAGTTTAGAAACCAGTTAACCCAATAAATATAGCTTTTTTACTCCACATGTGTTCACCTGCATTCCAGAGATCTATCCTTTTGGCATTTTATCCCTTCTTTGACTGAAAGTATTTTCTAAATTCTGGTACTGATGAGAATATCTAGATTTCAGCCAATTGATATTGAGAGCAGGAATCTATGGTTGGTACAAAGCACCTGAAACCCCTAGAAAGTTGTCAGTCCATCTTTAACAAGGGGAGAATTATTTTCCACTGGTGTAAAGCCCAGGGCATTATACTTGTTGAATTCATGATTCCAACACCATCAATAAATTTGTACTTGAACACAAGTTAAGAACTTTCAGTCAGGCCCTCATTTTGAAATATTAATTAAGATGAGGTGGTTAGTTTTGTTTTTCAAGAACAAATATATACTTACATAGTTAGTCAAAGCTCATGCCATGTCATAGATGCTCCCCTTGGATTCCCCGTGATTCCATGTTTCCCCCAGAAGAACCCCTGTGTTAAATGGACGACTCATGGAGGTCAGAGATCTTCTTCTGAGATGATTCCCCTGTATTCCCTCCCTCCAGTATCCTAGATATCCTTCCTAATCCCTCCCCCAACCCTGCCCCCACCCTGCTCTTCCAGGTATCCTAGGCAATCATCCCCTTCATAAAAATTTATACATTATGAGGTTATTATTAGCTTAGCCATCTAACATACTGTTTCCAGATGTGTTCTAGTTTCCACAAATGAGAGAAAACATTTGGCCCTTGAGTCTCTGAGATTGAGATACTTCACTTAGCATGATTCTTTCCATCTCCATTCATTTGGCTGCAAAAGCCATAATATCGTTATCTCTAATAGCCGAGTAGTATTCCATTGTAAATATGGACAAAGGTTTTAGAATCTGCTCGTCAAGTGAGGGGCATCTGGGTTGGTTCCATAGTCTAGCTATGGTAAATTGAGCTGCTATAAACATTGATGAAGCTGTATCTCTATAATATGCCCATTCTAGCTCTTTTGGGAAAATACTTGGAAGTGGCATACCTCAGTAATAAGGTGGTTCCAGCCCTAATTTTTTGAGGAGTCTCCACACTGCTTTCCAGAGTGGCTGAACCAGTTTGCAGTTCCACTAGCAGTGTGACAGTGTTCCCACAGCCCCTCCAATATCTGTTATTGATCGAATTTTTCATTTTTGCCACTCTAACAGCAGTGAGGTGGAATCTCCTTAAAGTCTTAATTTGAGTTTCTTTTATTGCTAATGGTGTAGAGCATTTTCTCATATATTTAAGGGCTTTCTGAACTTCCTCTTGTGAGAAGTTTCTTTTTAGATCTGTAGCCCATTTTTGATTGGATTATTTATAATTTTATTGTTTTTTTTTTTAGTTCTTTAGATATTCTGGATATTAGCCCTCTGTCCAAGGTGTAGCAGGCAAAAAATTTCTCCCATTCTGTAGGATCTCTCTGGACACTCTTGACTAAATTTTTAGCTGTGTGAAAGCTTTTTAGTTTAATTGCATCCCATTCATCTATTTTTTTTTATTTTTGAAAATCCACACAAGTTTTTAATAGTATAATATGAAATGCATATAGTTTCTGGATGTTGGATTTACCCCCTGGAGTGCCCCCTCCTCCAATAACCCACCCTTATTGTTGGGGATCCCCCAACATGAGGTCCAGCTGGCTTGTAAAAGAATTGGTGGTAAACAACTCTGACCCAGCTGGCTTGTATCTTCCTTAGTGACATAATGCCTGACCGCAGGACTAAGCTATTTGGTCACTCATTGGTACAATTGGATAAACGTGTTTCACTATACCCCTATTGGCTATTGTAATGGATAAATAGAGTA
>PVKS010054140.1:0-10170 GCA_004027875.1 Aplodontia rufa
TGGTGGTGATGGTGGTGGTGATGGTGATGGTGGTGGTGGTGATGGTGGTGGTGGTGGTGATGATGATGGTGATGATAATGGTGGCAGAAATGATGGCAACAGCCCTGGAGAAGCTTTTTAGGTACAGTGCCTCCTTAAATCCTCAGTAGCTCCAATTGTTCCTGTCATGATTGGAAACAGGGGAGTCCTATTTATACCAGCAGCCTTTGCTCTGGCACAGATAGACATCCTGCTGTGGGCCTTGTCCGCCTGCTTTTGTAGCATTGTGATGGTGCACTCAAAGCTATGGAAGGGAGTGAGGTAGGGGACAGGGGACAGCAGAGGGTCCCCGTGCTGCCAAGCATGCTCCTACAGCCTCACATCCCAACAGACTCCTCCTGTGGGCCTGGCTGTGCAGTTGCACTGCCCCCTGCCACCTGGTTTCTGGAGGTCCTCTCCTCTTTGCTGCAGAACGCAGTGGAAGGAGGTGCTTTGGGAGGGCGGGCAGGTGGCCAGCGCAGGAGGCCAGCAGAGCTGCACTCTGAAACCCTCTCTCTGGCCCCCTCCCCCTGGCAGAAGTGCTTGGAGCTTAAGACAAACCTGCTGGCCCGGCAGAGGGGCACCCAGTCGTCGCTGGACCGCCTGCGTGCCCTCCTGAGACTCATACAGGGCGAGCAGATGCTGCAGGCTGCCATGACAGCCACCAGCCCCGCCCCGCGGTTGGCTGGGCCCTGGACCAAGCCCTCTGCAGTCACCGTGCGCTCCACCCTCCAGCACCCCCAGGGCCACAACTGACCCCAGGGACCTATCTTCACCTGTGGAAAGTTCCGGGGACCCTGCTCACATGACCTGGGGGTTCTGTTGGCCTTAATTCACAAACACTATGGATTTCAGAAAAAAATAAAACCAGACAGAAAGACCAGGGAGAAGGAGCCAGGCCAGCATCCCTGAGCTGGGAGGGGGCAGAGGCCAAGTCCTGTGCCCTTTCTGGTCAGAGGGACACCTGGAAGCCAGGTGGGGCTGTGACAGTCTGGGGGACAGGCAGCCCCCATCCTCTGCTGTCAGAGGCTCCCTGGCCCCCAGGTTCCAGCCCAGCCTTCCCGGGGCCTCCTGCCTCCCCCAGGGGAGAGGGTGCCCTTGTAGGCCGCTGGGGGGAAGGAGAGCTGAGAATGCAGGTAGCTGGGTAGTAGGTAGTCGGGTCGAGCTGCCGGGCCGCGCAGTGGTAGCAGATCTAGGTAGTTCTCCAGCACCGGGCCCCTTGCACCCCTGCAGCACCCCGGCAGCCTCGCATCAGTATTATTAGGTAAGAGTTGCAGCTGTTCAACTTAAAGCACCCAGAGGTGCACTTCCCGGGCCTGCGGAGCCCCTGCCCGCGGGCCCTGCCTTCCAGGCGCCTGCTGTGTGGCCTGCTGTGCCCACTTGCTGGGCTCTTTTGTACCGACATTTTTCCCATGGGGTTTTGGACAAGACTGGAAGGGCTCCACCATGCAAGGGAGGCACTGGGCAGACTTTGGTTTTGGGTTGAAGCCTCTTCCTTTCTTCTTGCAAAGGGCAGATAGACTCCAGCTGTCCCTCCTTGCCAGTGCCGGCACTATGCCAAAAAATCACCTCACGTTTTTGTGTGGTGTTTCTATGGCGGGGTGCACACTGGGAAGGGGACATTTGCTCGCCGTTCTGTCCCGCGTCTGGTCATCTCCACTTCAAGGTACGAATGGGAAACCTCCCCTGGGAGGCTGGCCAGGTTGGAGAGACCCAGAGGGCTTTTAAAGACCTGGGCGAAGGGTGTGGGAGGAACAGGGGGTGTGGCCCTTGGAGACAGGAGTGGCCCCTCCTCCACTGTCTCCTGTTAGCAGACAGCTGGGGGCCCCAGTGTCTCCCAAGGGCTCCTGCGGCCCTGGCGGGCCTTGCCAGCTTCTCCACCCCGAGGGCCTCAGCACAACAGACTAAGAGTCCGGGAGCCACAGGGCTCCACCCCAGCATATCACACGGTGCCAAATTGCACTGAACACGCGTGTGCCGCAGACACGCACAGTGCCCGCACACGGTGCAGAGCCAGGAGGCTGCCCCGATCGGCGCAGCCGCCGTGGGCCCTCTGGTCCCTTTCCCGACTCCGGGAGACACTGTGCTGTGCGATACAGATCTATTTTAATACACTCAACACTGGGTTGAAGATTTCTCTATTCTTTTACTGATGAGCAGAGTGGGCTGTGAGGCAGCGTCCTATGTGTCGGTCACTCTCCATGCCAGTTCCGCACCACCGCCACCTGTGGTGCACCCGTCTCCGGGTTCGTTTGGTTTGCTTTTCTTCTTGGATGGATTAAGTTGCTAAAAAACGTAATGGGAGAGATGAGCGGTTGGACCGGGAGGGGTAGCTGCTGACGTCTTGAGACTTAGTTTTTTTGACCGAGGAGCACCGTCCAGTGGATAGTGAGGGTAGAGAAAGTGTTCGTCTTCGATTTGCCTGTGTAGTTTTCCTTCTGTACCACACATTAAACTCCAGTGATGATTTCAAGCCCTGTGGTCTTGGTCTCCTTGCCTGACATGGCCAGGTGGGTGTTGGCAAAGCCAATACTGGGGGTCCTGTCTCCCCGGTGCTTCTCTGTCCTCTCCCTCCGCCCCCCGGCAGCCACCCATGGGCCCCCACTGCCAGCCAGGGGGCTTAGTTCTCTGCCTTTGAGCAAGCGGTCAAACTAACTCAGCCCCCTGGCTCAAGCTCTGGGCCCTGGGCAGAGGACCTTGGCTTGGCAGCTGTGGCTGGAGGGTGGGTCGAATGCCAGAGTGACTAAGACGCAGGAGGGCCAGGAAAGAATGGACAGCCCCGCAGCAGGGCCCACTGCAGTCCTGCTGCACGGGGCGCAGCTCACAGGGTTAAGACTGCAGGATGGCTCTGGCTGCCCGCTGACGCACTCTCCTGTACCCACTGCCCCTGGATCATCCCCACGCTCCATCCCAGGCTGCCATGAGGAGGCACTGCACCCCTGGGTGTCACCCGGAGATCCTTGCCAAGCAGCCCACACTCGGAGCGTCAGAACCCCCTCTTGCCTGTTTATCAGAGGCCCCCCAAGTTCCAGGGACCCTGCTCATACGACCTGGGAGTTCTGCTGGCCTCCAAAACTCCTTGGCTCACCCCAGCCTAGCTCGCCATTCTGTCTGCAGGGGCCACCAAGGGCCAGTCTCTTCCCCACCTCTTAGACGCGCTGACTTCCCGACTCGTGGGCCAGCACTCGGGAGTCACCCTTGATCCTCACCTCCAGGAGGCTGCTGTCTCAGCCAGGTGGGACACATAGCCCCTGCTCCAGCATCACCTGATCTCAGCCCCATTGCCTGGTTCCCTGCAGCCCCCTCCTCCGGGCTTGGCAAAGCTGCAGCCCCTACTTCACCTAACAGGCCCTGCATCCACTGGCCTTTAGGGCTCTCTTCCTGCCCCCTGGCTCCTGTCCCAGCCTCCTCACTCTACTCTGAGGCTCTAGGCAGGGTCCCGCCTCGGGGAACTCAGTGCCTGGGCCCCTCACACCCTTCTCCCAGCTGCCTTCCTCATTGGTGCCCTGACCTGCTTCAGGACCTGGCCATGATTGTGCCCCCTCCCCATGCAGCCCCCACCGGCCACTGGAAAGCCCACCCTACCCTGCTTAGAGTCAGGCTGAGCCAGCTGCTTCGTGTTTTCATCTGCCTGCGTCAGGCTGCAGGAGTTGGTGGCTGTAGCTCCTGTACCCGACACCTGGCAGGAAGTATGGAATGAGAAGCCACCAGGAGCAGAGCTGCAGGCCTAGGGCTGCCTCCATCCTGGTTCAGGGCAGTCCCTGAGGGTCCCGGGAGCCTCTCCAGCAGCTGGGTGAGGCTGGCCCGGAAAGGAGGGACCCGCCTGACACCCTGCAGGGGCTGAGTGGGTGGTGCCTGTCCTTGAAGCCCCAGAGTTCCACCGCAGGCTGCCCCATCCTGGGTCCTGTGGTCCCCAGCTCCAACAGCACCAGGAGCACCTCCAAAGCAGCTCCCTGCCCCACCAGCGACACGCTTGCTCCATGGGACATCACTGCCGTTGGAAAGGAGGTCCCAAAATGTGCAGATGCCACCACCTTGGCCTCACTCCCAGGTGACCCTGGGCCAGGACAGGTCACCCTTAGACTCCCACTCCGCTCTGGAGAGCTGACCCTGCAGGTCAGTGGGGTGGCTGCCCTGTGGGTGGCCTCCTGCTCCCATGACAGTAGCAGCCGCAGAGGGCTCTCACGGATGACACTGGATGTGTCCAGGGGCTGCTGTAACCAAATACGTAGACTGGGCGAGTTCACAAGCATTGTGTCTCCCAGACCCGGAGGCGAGACTCCAAGGCCAGGTGGCAGCAGAGCTGGCCCCTCCTGAGGCTGTGAAGACAGGGTCCCCAGCCTGTCGGGGCTTCTCTGCCTCTGGCCGCCTTTCACTGTCCTGATTGGGAGCGGCCCCAGCCCACCTCTGCCCTCATCCTCACTGGGTACCCTCTCCAAATCTCTCCTTTCAAGGACATTGTCTCATTAGAAGGGGCCCAAGGAGCTCTTCTAAGCCACCTTGTAGGTCCAGGACCGGAACACCGTCAATGGGGGACCTCCAGGTTGGCAGTGTGACAATGAAGGGCCGCTCCCTCGTGGATAGGGTCAGGGTGTGATGGAGGGAGCTGGTTCCTCCGTGTCCTTCTGCACCGTGCATTTCCCCTCCTGGAGGAAGTGGCTGGGAAGCAGAGCCTCCATGCCTGCAGGGCCCTCACCTTGGACTTCCAGCCTTGGAACAGGGAGAGATACACTGCTGTGCTGGGTACATGGCCTGGCCTGTGCTGATTTGTGACAGCTGCACAGGCGAACTGAGACAGACCCACCCCAGACACCTTTCCTTGGGTGGCCTGGGATCTGCTGCTCACGGCTTCTTCCCTTTGGAACCATCCAGAGCTGTCCTGTGTGCCTCCTCTGCCCCACACAGCCTGTGGGGCTGGAGGGACCATGGTGTCATCTTGCTGAACTGCCCGCTCCCACAGGGACCTGTCTGTGTGCACCTACCAGTGTCCTTTCTCAGACCTGTCCTGGAACATCTTAGCTCCTCACAGGGAATGAAAGCACAGAGACCTCAGGAACACACCAAGGTCACACAGCCAGGAGGTGAATTTAACCCAGGCTCTGACTGCGTGCCTATGCTCCTGCCAGTCCGCCTCTGGAGGTTGACCACCTCACGGTGTGCATGTGGGCAACTGGAGGCCAGAATGTTCACAGCACCTGACCCGCACTGTCCCAGGCTGGGCTGCAGTGGAGGATTGAGCCCCAGGGCGATCCTGCTAGGGCAGGAGGGGGCGTGTGGGCTAGCTGAGTGCCACTAATCACACACGAGGTGGCGTGGGCCATTTCAAAGCACCTTGGGCTGCCTAACTTAGAGTCCTGAAGGCTGTAAGTCCAAGATCAAAATGCTAACAGATGTGCTCTGAGAGCTGCTCACCCTTGGCTGGCTTCTTGCTGAGTCCTCACGGGCCCAAAGGCAGGGCGTGACTCCCACTCCTTCCCGACCACCTGCTCACCTCCCGCCCGCTCTGATGCTGTCCCTGTGGGATCCCGTGTCGAGACGGGGCACATGCGGACCACAGCCCTGAGCTGGGCAGGTCTCGCTGCTAGGCTCAGGGCTGCCTGGGCGGCTGAGCTTTGCCCCGTCCCACAGAGGACACGAGGCTCAGCCAGGGCATGCTGGGTGCCAAGCGCCCCTTGGGTTCCCGTTGTCTCGGCGGATTGATGGTGCCTGTCCATAAGGGGAGGGTGGATCTCAGTCTCCTCTGGAAGGACCTAGAAATAAGGCCTCACCAGCATCCCTTAACTGGGCACAGTGACACAGAAAATCACTCGTCACACCCAGGGCCTCACCATGAACACTCAGGGCTGGCTGGAGACAAAGTAGCACAAGCTGAACAGATCGATTTATTGATTGATTTTTAAATAGAGAGGGAGAGATAGACTTGATTTAGTTTTCCATCTGGTTTCCCTTTCTCTGATGCTCAGCTGTGTCCGTGGTGCTGGGGTTCGAACCCCTGTCCTTCTGCATGCCAGGCAAGCACTCTACCACGGAGCCACTTCTCCAGTACCCTGAACGGATGTATTAAAGGAGGGGCCATGTGACCCGGCCCTGTGGATCCCAAGATATAGGGATTTCTGTGGTTCTTCCCCGTTTTCCCAAGATTTCCTTACACCTCGGTTTTCTCCAGTCATCTATAATCTTCTTCCCAATTTTCCTTCATTGAGCTTTGTTTGATTTCAATTCCTCCTTTACTGAGGCTTATTTTACACCCCAGAATATGGCCTAGATTGGTGACTGATGGACAGAAAGCAAGACGCATTGTCAGGTGCTGTGTGGCTGTAAGGGCAAGTTGGAGGCAAGTGGGTTTAGAAAGAAGGAAATGCCAGTCAGGCGGAGGTAGTTAGCGGTGGGGCTCGGGTAGGTGGATTATGACGTACTCCGTCTAGCTGATCTTTCTTTCATTTTAGCTTTATTACTTCCTTTATTTCTCCCTGTCTGTCTGCCAGCCTGTCTTCCCTTTTGTGGTGCTGGGATGGACCCCAGGGCCTCCTGTTTGATGGGCAGGTGCTCCGTCACCAAGCTTCATCCCCAGCCCTAGCTGATCTCTGAGTTTGGAGAGAGAACAGAAATGGCTATTTGTTTATCCTGTTTTCACAATCTTTGTCCCCTTCTTGGATGGGAACTTCCTGTTGTTGGGCACGTGCACATTTATGACGGCCACATCTCCTAAATAAACCGATGGCTTCGTCATGACCAAAGGGTCTGTGTGGTGCCCTCCCGTTCCGAGTCTCTCGTCCTGGGCTTCGGGGCTGACTGCATGGCGCGTCTTTCTAAATCATTTACCCCCAGCTGCCTCCACGTTCACACCTGCAGTCGCGTCTCGCTTTTCATTCACTCGCTCACACCTGCCTCTCCGTGCTCGGGTCCGACCCATGACGCCACAGGAACTGCGGACGCGGTTGGTGACTTCGTTTGCTGCTTATCCGGTGTGGTTTCTGCCTTCCCTGTGTCCTTGTCTTCTTGGGGATTTTGTGGAAATATTCTTTTCAGCATCCACTCTTAATGTTTTTGATATGCCCTTCTGTATTGAGCAGCTGTTCCAGGGAAGTAGTGTGGCCCCTTCCCTGAACGTCGACAGGCGTCTCCTGTGCCCTCAATGCTGAAGTTCCCGTGGCATCACTGACATAATGCCCGGGAAACTAATTAGAAATTTTGTTTCAGGGCTGGAGCAGTGGCTCAGTGGCAGAGCACTTGCCTGGCGTGCATGAGGCCCCGAGTTCAAACCCCAGCACCACGGACACAACGAAGTGTCAGGGTAACAAAAGCCACGTGAGAAACCGAATAAAATGGATTCTCTCTTTCTCTCTCCCTCTGTCCCTATCTCTTTTAAAATTTTTTTATTTTTTAAACATCCTTACTTATTTCATAAAAATTAAGAGGAAAACCAGTCCGTTCTTTTTAAAAAAATTTTTATTAAGGTGGGGCTGGAGCGGTGGCTCGGTGGTTACAGCGCTTGCCTGGCATGCACAAGTACGTGGGTTCAAACCCCAGCACCACGTACACAGTGAAATGTCTGAGGAGTGAAGGTCACATGAAAAACTAAATAAAAATTACTTCTCTCTTTCTCTCTCTCTTACTATCCCCTCTTTCTTTAAAAAAAATTTATAAAGGAGTTGAGTTGTCATCAATCATAAATGCGTATGAAGTGACAATATAATATCCTTTGTTCTTAAACCACGGTTTCCCCCACGTTGCCCACTCCCCAGTCTCTTGATTCTTCTATATTACACCCCTCTATAAGATATAAATGTCCCCCCTCTATCTATCTATATGATTGTAAATTTTCCGGAATTAAATGATTGCACGAGTATCATTTGACTTCTGAGGGGGGTAAAGACCATGCTACATGGTTGTCCCTCTCCCATCCCCTGGCTTCCCCCTCCCTCTCCCCCCTCACCCATGTCTATGGTTCCCCTGCACCGTGTGTGGCTGCGCCTTTGCTGGGTCTGATGCATGAGTTTGTCTACCTTCCTCCCGAGCCTGGGTTTAGGGGCAGCCTCCACCGTTGAGGGAAAGCGTTCGGCCCTGACTCGCTGGGTGTGGCTGAGTTCACTGTGATCTCTTCCATTGCCACCCACTTCCCTTCAAAGGCTGCAATATCATTGTTTCTAATAGCTTTTTTTTTATTATGATTTTTTTAAAGGAGAGACAGGGAGAATGAGAGAGAGAGAAAGAACGAGAGAATTGATTTTATTTGGCTTTTCATCTGGTTTTCATTGCTCCGACACTTAGTTGCATATGTGGTGCTGGGGTTTGAACCAGGGTCCTCATGCCTGCCAGGCAAGTGACATAACTGCTGAGCCACTGCTCCAGCCCTATCTTTTTTTTTTTTTTTTTTAAGAGGGACGGTGGCTTTATTTGCTCTGACACTTAGTTGTGTATGTGGTGCTGGGGTTTGAACCCGTGTCCTCTCGCATGCCACACAAGTGCTGTAACCACTGAGCAACGGCTCCAGCCCAGAAAGCAGCCCATTCTATAAGACGGATATTTCCGATGACCCTTCTCCCTCACTTCTGTCTTTCTAAATATCACGTTCCTCCTGTTTCTCATGTTCCATCAGCTTTAAAAAAAATCTGCTTGGCTTATATTCTTTTCTGGTATAGGTGCCATGCAGGCTGATCCCAAGTTCTTCTTTACCTAAACGGTTTTATTTATTCCTCCTGCCTGGAGAATATATTTGCTGGATGTGGGACTCTGTCTCGACCCCTTCCCCTCTTTGGGGCCCTTAGTTGTCCCTTCCTGGCGTGGGAACGATATGTGGTTCCACGGCCTGTTGGCCTTCATGGTTTGGGCTGAATGGCTTGTGGTCCCCTGTGTTCCTCTGCTTCTTCTCTGGGTGCTTTCATGATTCCATCTTTGCCTTTGACTTTCAGCAGCTTCACTATGGTGAATGAGGTGGCTTTTTCCTTACTATTTCAACCAGTTTGCGGTTGGCTGAGATAACTGAATCTGAAAATGTGGGTTTCACTCAATCAGGGATATCTTGGGCCACAGATTTCCATACAGTTCCTGCAGATCCTCTCCTCCGCCTTGGGAGCACCAACAACCTGTGTGTGCGGCTTTCTAACACAGCCTTGCAGGTCTCTGGGCCTCTTCACGTTTTTCAACCTGTTTTCTCTTTTTTCTTCAGACCAAGTAGCCTCTGTGGATCCAGTTTCAAAACCACTCACTGATTTCTTCTGCATTTCTATTCTTGCTCAACCCTAGTGTCTTTTTTTTTTTTAATCAGATACTGGATTTTGATTTCCTGGGTTTTTTATTTTTTCACGATTTGTTTTGCTTTATGTACTTGGATTTTGTGCCCTTTCCTTTATTTATTCGTTTTTCAGCACCAGGGATTGAACCAGGAGCACTTTACCTCCGAGCTACACCCTTTCTGTTTTGAGACAGATTCTCACTAAGTTGCTTAGACCTTGCTAAATTGTTGAGGCTGGCCTCAAACTTACAATCCTCCTGCCTCAGCCTCTCGAGCTGCTGGGATTACAGGTGTGCACCACACCAGGTCTCCTTGATTATGAGCATGTCCCCGCATATAGGTAGTGGCACTTGGCTCCTTTCAAGTCCCTGCCTACTCTTTCTAATGTCTGTCATGTTAAGATTCTTCTCTGTTGATTGTTTTAGAGCGGGCTACCTTGTCCTGGCTCTGTGTGTGATGAATGATTTTAATAGTCTCCTGGGCATTTTAGCTGCGTTCTGGATCTTGGGTTCTAGTATATTCCTCTGCTGAGCATCAGCTTTTGTTTGCTCTGGCAGATGTTCAACTGGGCAGGACTGAAATTGAGAACTGCCTATTGGGAGCTCGGACATGGGGCCAGGCCCCTCTCCTTAGCTGGTGTCTGTCCTGCCCGCGTGCGGCTCAGGGATCAGAACTTGGAGCAGCGTCTTGCACAGAATCCCCGCTCTCCATCCCTGGCTTTCTGGGATTCCCTACCTGCTCCTGGTGACCGTGCTCTTCCGCACGTTCTTCTCTGCTCTGCCAGCCGGGAGGGCTGAGCTTTCTGCTGGAGAGGTGGTGCCTCTTACCGAGGGCCAACTGTGGCCTGGCTCAGGTTAGAGCCACAGGGCAGAGGCTTGTGCTGTGACCTCCTCTCCAGGGCCTGCCTGCCCGTGTTC
>PVKS010054141.1:0-10172 GCA_004027875.1 Aplodontia rufa
ATCAGTTGCAAGGTAGCTGGTTTAACTCCTAGCTCCTTGATCCATTTTGATTCAGAGTTAAACCTTTAAACTAAAGTTTAGAACCCATAGTATGTGATAACAATAATCACAGGTCTATATGGGTTAACCGTAATAGAAAAACTCAAAAGATTGAATTAAATCTTCTACATTAAGGATACAGTGGTGGCTTGGCAGTTATCGCACTTGCCTAGCGTGCACGAGTACGTGGGATCAAACTCCAAGACCCACGTACCCAACTAAGTGTCGTAGCAATGAAAGCCATGTGAAAAACTCAGAAAAATTGATTCTCTGTCTCTCTCTCTCTCTTTCTCTCACTGTTCTCTCTTTAAAGAAAAAAACTAAAGCACAAAGCACTAATGTTTAGAAATAGATGTAGACAAAGTAAACACAGGTAAGCAAAGTCTCTAAATGTTTGTGTGAATTTTTATGTCTGATTCAGCATAGAAAAGAGCACATATTAGTTATGCTGTCAATAAACTTATATGGAATTTTATTTTATAAACTTTTACTTAACACTTAGATAAGGCTCATATGAACATGGTATGTAGATACATATCTGGTCATATATAATTAGAGTGTCATTTATATTTTAATAACCATAAATAACAGCTTCTTATTTAATCACTCAAGAAGTAATCATCTAAAAGACTTTAAAACAGATATAAACCTTAATTTAAGACTAGCTTCCCTATATAGTAAAATCTAGCAGACATCAGAAATTGTCTTGACAGACAGGATTGGATCAATGTTTTAAGAAAATCTTGTTTTTTATAGATAATTAGATTTTGATTTAATAGCATTACATTAATATTGGACTTTATGAGAAATTCTAAACGATTTTTATTGATTATGTTAATTATAGTCAATTTAATTATACGTAGGCTTATGAGATTTACTTCCATAAACCTCTTGTAACTTACTCAGAGGCTCTATAACTTGTATACTTTACCTTTTATAATACTTTTTTCTTTAGAAAAATTTTTAAAATTTTCACATTAGAATATAATTCTATACCCATAACTTTCGTATATCTCTTTTTAATTCCTCTTCTTTAAATTTACATTTTGAAACAATCCTTATAAAACTTCTGAAGTTGTTTATAAATATTTTTAATAAGATAGAATATTATTTATAGAATTTTAGTTGAAACACTTTGTGTACTCTCTGCATTTTGAATTAAATATGTTAAAATGCTAACTTTTAGTGATCTTGTTTTCAGTAAAGATACAGAAACAAAGCAATCTTAAACCTTTTTTGTATTTATCAATTTATAAAAACATATTTAATAAACCAAATGTTACCTTATAGAATTTAATAAGTTAAGAGTGTTTATTAGATTTATATTTGATGTTTTATCAAATTATTCTGATGTCTCCTCTAACAAACACATTTATATTAAGATCAAGCTTATTTATTTTAAATCTAATTTATTCATTTTTAACTGTTAACTTCAGGTTTCCATAAAAATCAGAAAATCAGGCAGATGTAGTTCACTGTGAAAGTCATTTTTTTCCTGCTGAAGAAAAATCTGTAATGGAAATTGCTTTATAAATATTTAATAAAATCCAACACTTTAATGTTCAGCCATACAGTGGTGCATTTTTTATCTTGAACTTAGTTCATTCCTGTTTTGTCATTGAGGCTCATTTTAAAATGAATGTCTGCCCCCTCTTAGGTAGTTGGAACAAGGAAGAAGGTTTTAGTAATCCAATCAAATGTGAGTTAGCAATTTAAAAGGCACATTTATTTTTACCAATTTAGATTGACTTTTTTGTGAAACTTTTATTTAAATCACATAAACTATAAGGCATTTGGATCCATTTATTAAATTTATGAGTACTTATTCATCTATAAGCCAATCAGTGTACACACAACCTATAACAGATAGAAAAAGATTTTGTAGCTTTTAATAGGTCTTATATCTCCACCTGTAGGAGATAGTTACCACAGGTGTTTATTATAGCTTCTATTAGACTTAATAAACCCAAACATTATGTTGCCTTAGATAAATTTAGATAAAATATTTCATAGATTTTTATATATTTTTTAAAACCTCATGGAATCATAACTTAGAACTCATTCAGACTTTGTAGCACAAAGTCGTGACCCCACAAATAGCTTTATAGTCATTTGCATATGTATTTAAGAGTTTAAAACATTGCCCCAACCCCAGGAGCCTCTGGTACTGATTGCTTTTCAGATCAAATGTTGATCAGTTTAATTCACAGAGTATGTAACTTCTGCTGGGTGAGCTTTATCCCAGTCACCATTAAAAACTTTTAAAGCTTTCTAATGTGCATTTTAAAGGAGTAGGTTTACTGTATGGACTGCTCTTGATTCATGCTGCACTGATGTCACACATTATCACACACTTTAATGCAACCATGATCCGAACAAAATGTCTATACCACACTATCCCAAAATTTCAAAACCAAAAGTCCAAAACCAAAGAACAGTCACAGTTTCATCTCTGCTTGCTGAACCCAAACAAATATTACTTGGGTGATCTCTCACGTCCTTTTTGGCTAAAATCCTTCTGGAAGGTACTCAGGGACCCTTATTCGGAGGGTAATCAAGCCTTTCTTTCACCTACTTAAGAAGGAGTTTACCACTAGTGGATCCGGGTCCTACCTGTTCAGTCAGACAGTGCTCCAAGTTCCCTATCCCTGATTTCTATACCTAGTGGATTCCTTTGTGCTTTGGAGCTGCCCTCCAGGACACCAGATGAGTTGCCACCCTACTAGCAAAGCCTCCTGTGGTGCACCAAGGGAAGTTTTATCCACACCTGAGGCCACACCACAGAGACAAGGGAGGCGAAATGCTGCTCCTAAATCCTCCACGCTGGCAGTCACCACATGTTGGTGGAAGAAATGAGGCTGAACACTGAAGGAATCTTCAGGATGCAGGATTTATTATGCTATACTGCATGGTCCAGGTGGCTACTGCTGAGAAATATTTGGACCTGAAGGGTGGGGGCCTTTGTAATTTATATTTTTTTGGACATAAAGCTTTTATTACATATTAGTTGTCTCACAGAGAAAAGATACAAAGATTTGTAAATTTTGGAGTGGAAAAATAATCCATTAGACAGTTTCTTCTACAAACTAAGTGTAATCTAAATATCTAACATTTATAAGAACAGAAAGTGCTGCTGATTACAAGGTAAAACTGATGAAAGCTGAATGATTCTTAGAGATGTTGAAGTGCAAAAATTCCCTTGGTGGGCAGGGAGCGTCTTTCTGCTGCTTGAATACAACCTACAAAGACCAGATTATGAAAAAAATAGAGAGTTTAAGTAGACTAATAATATGTACGAAGATTGATTTAATGATGAAGATACTCTCAAAAAGAAAAATCACAAAATCACAGTTTCACTGGTGATTTCTATCAATATTTAAAGGAAAATACATGCAAACCTTCTCAACCTCTTCAAAAATATTGAAGATGGAACACTTGCAAATTTATTTTTTTGATGTTGGTGTTATCTTGATTCCGAAGTCAGAAAGTACAGTAAAAAAAAATAAAATAAAATATTGGCCAATTTTGAATTTTTCCTAGATGCAAAAAAACTCGAAAAATAAATACTAGTAATATATATTATTATTATCTTAAAAGGATCATTCGCTGGAACCAAACAAGATTTTTCTCTGGAATGCAAACATGGCTCAACATGCAGAAATTAATAGCTGTAATACAATAATTTCTTCATTAATTGAATGAAGGATAAAATTCACATGATCTTCTCAATAGAGTAAAAACATTTCACAAAATTCTACACACTTTCATGATAAAGTCACTCAATAAAATTGGCATAGAAGAATGCACCTCAACATAATAAAAGTCATGTATGAAAAACCAACAGCAAACATTGTACTCCTTGGTAATCAAATGAAAGACTTCCCTCTAAGATCAAGGTCAGGACACGAATGCCCATTTTCACTATTTGCATATATAGTGTCTATAGCTAGAGCAAATAGACAAGAAAAAAAATTGAAAGATACTTGAATCTGCAGGAAGGAAGTGAAATTATCTCTGTACATGACACAATTGGATGCACAGAAAACTCTAAATCCCTCCCCATATGAAAAAGCCTTTAGAACAATAAATTCAGTAGAGTTAAGAAACATATCTCGTTTTGAATTTTTCTACAGTCACGGATATCTGAAAAGAAATTTCTAAATCTTATTCTAAAAATACAATTTATGATAAAATGTATTATTGTAAAAGTAGCTTGTAATAAATTTAATGATTAAAATTTTAATCTAGACTGAAGATTAAAATTAATAAAATAATTAAGAATTGTGGAAGTTTCTAAGAAAAGTTTAAACAGGTAAGAGACTTGTCAACTTATAGCTAGTTAGCTTCAAAACTGCAACATTCTAATGGAATAAATTTCAAAAGACACAAATAAATAGAGACCCTCCTCATATATGTGGATGAAATATATATATGAAATATATATATGAAATATATATGAAATACATATATGTGAAATATACATATATGAAATATATATACATAAAATACATATATTGGATAAAACATTCATTCTCTACAATCTACTCTATGTAGACTCAATGCTTTCACCATTAAAATCCCAATGGAATTTTCATAGAAATAGAAAAAAAATCCTAAACTCAAATGGAGTAATAAAAGTTACAGAATGTCCAAAGAGATTATGAGTTAGAAGTACCAGGTTGATAGTGTCATGCCTTGATATCATCCCCTTTGCAAAGCTTCAGGAATTAAAGCTGTTTGACATTGAATTGAAGACTGGTGTGTAAGACCAATGGAACAGACTAGCCCAGAAATAAACCCACTTAAATATAGTCAACCCACCTTCAGCAAGGGCACTAGGAATGTACAACAAATAAAAGATTCTCTCTTCAACAAATTGTGTTGGAAAAATGGTGTATATACATGGAAAAGCATGAAGTTGGCCCTGTTTTATGCTATACACAAAAAATCAATTGCAAATGGATTAAAGGTTTAATGTAACAACTGGAATTTTAAAGCTTACAGAAGAAAATGCAAGTGAAATTTTTATAATACTGTTTTTGGAAATTATTTCACTGATATGACAATAATAGCACAGTTACCTATAAAAAAAAACAGACACCTAGGAGTGAGTCAAACTGAAGGGCTTCTGCACAGCAAAGGAAACAATGAACAAAATCAAAAGGCAACTTCTGGAGTGAGAGAAAATGCTTTCAAATCACTTATTTGATAACAGATTATTTTCCAAAATACACAAGGAACTCCTAAAATCTAATATCAACAAAACAAAATAAAACAATCGAAAAGTTGGCAAAGGTCATGCAGAGACATCTCTCCAAGGAAAACCCACAAATTGCAACAGGTATGTGAAGAGCTGCTTAACCAAACCCAGAAGGTCAAAAATTGTACGTTTCCCCCATATGTGGAAGCTGAACAGAAAAAAGAAAAAGAAAGGTGTGGGGGTGAGGATTTCATAAAAATCAAAAGGAGATCAGAAGAGGAAAGCGATCAGAAGATGAGAGTTGGGGAGGGAGCAGAGAAGTGCTAGAAAATGACCTTGACCAAATTACATTGTTATATTTCGTGCTTGTATGGATATGTAAACACGAATCCCAACATTTCCTGCAACTATTATACACCAACAGAATGTGGAAGAGAAGAAAAAGAAAAGAAACTGAAGGCCCTTCATCATCTGCTAAATGCACATCAAAACCAGAATATTTCTTTACAACTGTTAGTGTGACTATTATTAAGAAGATCAAGAACTGAGGAAAAGGAAGACCACCTAAGGGAGGGCTGTTGCGGAATCGCATCATGAAGGAGATGCCAACAGTGACAGAAGAGTCTTTCTTCATGGTGGGTGAACTGCAGAACTCGCTGACAATCAAACAGGGGAAACTAGAGACTCAGAGGCTTGGATACATTAAGCAAAGAAGAAAAACCACATTGGGACCAGGTGGCTCTGACTGCAAGGACTTACACATGGTGGTAGCACTGCTGATTTGTCACAGAGGGAGGGAAGAACACACAAATTCAGACAGGACCAATTGGCATGGAGAACCCTGGTATCAAAGGGCTCCCACTCCTTGGCTGAACCCAGAGACTGGTTTAATGCACAGAAGACACATGACTCTCCAAGCCAGCCTTGGACAGCCCAGAAGTGCACCATCTTCAGAAGGCAGGTGTCCAGGCAGCAGACCTAGGAGCCAAACATGATGGGCTGGTGACAGCCTCAGGATCTGCAAGTTGTGATCAGCAACCACACCAGGAGCTGCACATTTGGGGCCAATAACAGCCTCAGGACTAACAAGATTGGAGTGGTATCTTCCCCTAGAGCCATGAATTCAGAGCAGCCACAGCCCCAGGATGAGTGAGTTCACCTCATGGATGCCCAGTATCGAAAAGCTTGTCAGTGGCTCCTGGGGCCCTAACTGAAGTGGAACAGAAGTCTGGGCAGATGGTCACAAAAGAGCCAAGGTCAAAAGGCTGTATTCACAGGAGGCAGTGGCAGGAAAGGACTGCATCCCCTCCACATGAGAACATTGGGAGGATTCCTGGGAATCTGACTTCAAGCACAGAACAGCTAAACCAGGCCCTTCAGCAACCTCTGCTTGGAAATGCCTCTATCCAGGAGCCAGATGTGACCATTTACCTCAACCTCAGTGGAAATCATCTATAATTCTCCCAACTTTGCATTAAGATGTTGCTGCTGTTTATTGTTCAGTTTTATTTGTTGTTTCTTCTTGTTGTTTTTTTTCTTCATTTATTTTGCTGTGATTAGTTTTGTTTTTGTTTGTGATCTTGCAGATCAGCACATTTTGTGTGTGTGTGTGTGTGTGTGTGTGTGCTTTGTAGCCTCACAGTGGTTAGCTTCTCTGCTATCCCTTTCTTCCAGCAACAGCTAAACTCTATTTCTCTGTCTCTCTCTCTCTCATCCTCCCCTAAAGTCATTACCCTAGTCTCATCCTCTCCTTTTTTTTAATTCTAACAGAACAACCTCATCAGCTCTACTCTCTTACTGCACACACTCCAATATCACAAGTTCCCCTCTACATTCCTATCACATTTCCTTTGCTATCAACACTTTTCTTCCTTACCTAGGGATGTACTGGAAAGCAGAAGTGAATCCCAAACTTGATAATAGTTGCTTGATTTATTTATTTTTTACTTTTATTGAGGAGTTGTGTTGTTCTACTATCATAAATATGTATGTAGGAATAATATGATATGCCACTGATCCTAATCCAAAATCACCCCCACCCAGTATTTTAACTCCCATAACAGAAAAATCTTTCTATCTCACTCTCACTCTCTATCTGTATACATATGTATAATCAGAAAATAGTGTATATATATATATATGTATATATATATGCACACATATATTTTATTATATATATTATATATATATATATTAGTTTTCATTTTTCAGAATTAAATGATTGCAGAAGTATTATTTGGATTTACAGGTGAGTAAAGTCCATAAGCTACATTGTTGATTCCCTCCTAGGTACCCTTCTATCATCCCTGCCTCTCCACTCCACTCCATGTCTTCCCTCCCCACTCGCCTCTCTACACAACTGTGGATTCCCTAGATCATGTGTTGCTTTGACTTTAGTGACTTTAGTGCATGAGACTGACTACCTTTTCCTCAAGTGTGGGTTTTGCTCTAGCCTCTACAATTTAAATTGGTTGTAGTCTAAAGGTTCTTACAGAAGACAGTAGCTAAGCTTTCTACTCCTCTCATAGGTGGTAAGTAACATTGTAACAGTCATAGAAGGAGCAAAGTAACAAGTTCATCACTCTCTGTTGTATGCAGTTGTCATACATATTGACTCTCATCCCTTATCTCATGAAGTATGGGAAATTGCAAAGGTCAATAATAATTCAAAGGTTGGGGAGTCAGTTATTGAACTGTACTATCTAAAGTGTACCTCCACCTAAATAAACAAACAGACAAAAATCCCACAAACCATCAACAAAAACCCAAAGTGAAATAACCAGTGAGAGATCTCAGACCCCACTCCCTGACATTGAAATTGAGGAAAAAGGCAAATGATTCTCCTCCTCAAGCTCACAACTCCCAGGCTGCAGTGGTGGTTTGGCAGTAAGGGCACTGGCCTCGCATGCTCAAGTATGCAAGTTCAAACCCCAAACCCCGGCACCACATATACAACAAGATCTTGGAGCACCACAGGCCACTTGTAAAACTAAATAAAATTGATTCTCTTTCTGTCTCAAAAATAAAAATAACAAAAACCCTCAATTCCCAGCCAAGGATGCATGGATAGGAACCTGGATGAAGACTTAGAAAATACCAAGCCGACCATTTTAATAAAGAATTATATATACTACTGAAAAGAGACTAGCAGAACTCTTAGAATTGAGAAACAGTCAACCAAATTAAAAGTTCAATGGAAGATATTAATAACAGATTAGACTCAGTAGAAAATAGAACTTCAACTCTCAAAGAAAGAACATCAGACAATGAAGACAGGCTGAGTAATCTTGACTGTGTGGAGGATGCACAAGGAAAAAACCTTAATGAACATGATCAGAATTTCCAATAAGTAAAGGATTAAACCAGAAGAAATAACCTGAAAGTACTCGGGATAGAGAAGAACATTAAACAACATACAAAACGCATAAAGTAACTTCTCAAGAAGATAATTAAAGAAAGTTTCCCCCATATCATCATTGAGCTAAAAATACACATTCAAGATGCCTATAGGACACCAAATAGATGAAACCAATTGAGCAACTCAACAAGATACATCATATTCAAAATGATGTGTCTTGAGAATATGAGAAAACAAAGAAAGAATATTAAAACTTGTAAGAGAGAATCACCAACTCACATTTGGAGATAAACCAATAAGGGTAACTTTAGATTTCTTAACCCAGACCATAAGGGTGAGGAAAGCATAGAATGAGATATTTCCAGCATTGAAAGAAAATAATTTGTAACCAAAAGTACAATATCCAGCAAAAGTGAGCTTCGTATTTGATGGGGAAATATGAAAATTCCACAATAAAAACAAAATAGCCACATATATGAACATAAAATCAGCTCTACAGAGAATACTCAAAGACAAACTTCAAACAGAGGAACGATCATACAATTCCCAAAGCCCACTATCAAAAGATAGTTAATAAAGGCATAATTCACTAAGAGGTACACAAGATGGCACAAAATACAGCAAAGTTTATGACACAAGAAAATCAAAACCACATATCTATTCTAACATTGAACATGAATGGATTCAATGCCCCAATCAAAAGACACAAATAAGTAGACTGGATCAAAAAACAAATCACCAATAGATCATCAAAACACAAAGTCAACAAAGATATTTTCAGCCTAATCAACTCTATCAATCAACTGAACCTAGCAGACATAAACAGAATAATCCTTCCCAAAATGGCTGAGTTTGCTTTCTTCTCAACAGAGCAGGGATACTTCTCCAAGATTGATCATGTATTATGCCACAAATGAAATATTAGAAAAGACAAAAAAGTTACATAATACCTGTAGCTCCCCCCAGGGTTCTGGAGCGGGGAGCGGCGGGAACGGCCTCGGGGGACCTTGGCCGTTCCCCGGGGGCCAGCAGGACATTGGGAACCGGCCGCCGGCGCCGGCAGGACAGGTTTGGGGAAGGGGGGGGGAGGAGTCGCTCCTCGCAGCGTTCCTGTGCGAGAAGCGGGCAGGACGACCTTGCTAGCCGCCCTCCGAGGGGCCGAGTTAGGGCGGGGACGGGGAGAGGAGTCGCTCCTCGCAGCGTTCCTGTGCGAGAAGCGGGTAGAATGGCCCAGCGTGCCATCCTCCGAGGGGCCGAGTTAGGGAGGGGTTGGGACGAGGAGTCGCTCCTCGCAGCGTTCCTGTGCGAGAAGCGGGTAGAACGGTTTAACGCTGGACCGTCCTCCGAGGGGCTGTTAGGAAGGGTTGGGGAACAACGGGGTGAACGCCGGCGGCTGGAACACGGGACCTGGATCTTCTAAGCTGCTGATCTCTCTGCCATCTCTGCTGCTGCTGCTGCTGCTGCTTCTGGCCGCTGCTTCTTCTTTTGCTGCTTGCTTCTTGGGCCGCGCGCTCTTGCTTCTTTTGGCTGCTTCCCTTACCTGACTAGCTGCTACTCTATTTATCCATTACAACA
>PVKS010054142.1:0-10170 GCA_004027875.1 Aplodontia rufa
TAGCACACTTAATAATCTATAATCACCTTCTATGTCCATTTGTCCACCAAAAATATTATTTTCCAAACCATATACACAAGCATGCAAACAAATAACTGTTTTCTTGTCCCTTAATCTCTCTTCACCATCTCCTGATGGTAGAATTCATATCCCTCTCTTTCAAACTTTACTAATAATTTTTATCCATAATATTTGTTGATTATAGACATTCTAACAGGTATATTACATCTAATTATGGTTATCTTCTTATTTTCCAATAAAGATTAGTGAAAATAAACTTTTTTTCATATACCTTTTTGCCACCCATATGACTTCTTTGGAAAATGTCTATTTATATTTTTACCCATTATTTTTTCTTTTTATTTATTTATTTTTATGATCTTCTTGATGTGTTTTTGAATGCACTTTGTGAGAATTTTCTTAAGGATTTCTGCATTGATGATCATCAGGAATATTGGTCTGTAGTTTTCTTTTTTTGGTATGTCTTTTTTGGGTTTTGGTATCAGAGTTATGGATGCTACATAAAAAAGTGTTTGGGAGAGTTCCATCTTTATCAGTTTCTTTGAATAGCTTCACAGGGAGAGGTGTTACCTCTTCTTCAAATATGTGGTAAAACTCAACAGGGAATCCAACAGGTCCTGGGCTTTTCTTCTTTGGAAGACTTTTAATTGCTGTATGGATTTCAGTGCCTATTATTGGACTGTTTAGAATTTCAATTTCATCCTGTGACAATTTAGGGATGTTGCACGTGTCTAGAAATTTGTCAATGTACTCCAGATTATCTGATTTAGAGGAGTATAGTTTTTCGAAATATGTTCTGATAATCTCTCTGATTTCAATGAGATCAGGGGTGATTACCCACTCTTCATTGGTGATTATATTGATTTGCTTTGATTCTTTCCTTATTTTAGTTAGATTAGGTAGGGGTCTGTCGATTTTATTTATTTTTTTCAAAGAAACAGCTCTTTGTTTCATCAATTATTTTTATTGTTTTTGTTCTCAATTTCGTTGATTTCGGATTTGATCTTAATTATTTCCTGTCTTCTGCTGGCTTTGATACTAGGCTGTTTTTCCTTTTGTATTGATTTGAATTGGAGCATAAGCTTATTTGTTCGGGATTTCCCCTGGTTTTTAATGTAGACAGTGCTATAAATTTTTCCCTTAAGAATGCTTTCAGGCTCCCCCAGAGGTTTTGATATGTTGTGTCTTTATTCTCATCTCTTCCAAGAATTCCTTAACTTCTGTTCTCATGTCTTCTTGAATCCATTCTGGATTTAAAAGGATATTATTCAATCTCCATATATATGTGTTTTGTGCCATGTTTTTACTGTTAAGTACTAGGGTCAGGACATCATGGTCTGAGCGGATATATGGAATAATACCTACTGTTTTGTATTTGCTGAGATTTCTTTTGTGAACTAGAATATGCTCGATTTTGGAGAAGGATCCATGTGTTGCTGAGACAAAAGTATACTCTGACAATATGGAGTAGAATATTCTGTAGATGTCTGCTAAGTCTGTTTGATTTACAGTGTGGTTTAGAATGGAGTTCTCTTTATTGGTTTTTTTTGTTTGTTTGTTTGTTTTGTTTTGTTTTGTTTTGCCCTGATGATCTGTCTATTGTTGATAGAGGAGTATTAAAGTCTCCCAGTATTATTGTGTTGAGGTCCACAAGTGATTTTATATCTTTGAGTAATTTTTCCATGTACTTGGGGGATTGATGTTTGGAAAATACTTATTTGCTAGGGTTATATCTTCCTGCTGCATTGTTCTCTTTACTAGGATATAATGGCCTTCTTTATCTCTTCTGATTAACTTATGTTTGAAATTCACTTTGTCACATATAAGAATTGCAACTCCAGCTTGCTTTCTTGGGTTGTATGTCTGGTAGTTTTTTTTTTTTTTTCCATCCTTTCATTCAGTCTGTGGGTGTCATAGGCTGTAAGGTGGGTTTCCTGCAAGCGGAATGTTGTTGGGTTTTGTTTTTTGTTCCAATCTGTTAGTCTGTGTCTTTTGAATGGTACATCATGACCATTTACATTCAGTGTTATGATAATTACATTGCTGTGCTTCATAGTCATTGTGATTTATTAGCGAGTTCTGTTCTTTTCTAGTTGTCTTTTTATAGCATGTACTTTTATTGAATTCTCTCTGTTTGTGGGTTTTGAGTATTATTTGATTGTTCTCCTATGTGGAGTTTATCTTTGAGGATTCTTTGAAAAGCTGATTTTCTGTTCATGAATGCTGAAAATTTGATCTTATCATCAAAAGTTCTTATTTCCCCCTCCAATGTGAAACTGAGTTTTGCTGGGTATAGTATTCTTGGTTGTATTTTTCGTTTATTCAGACACTGAAAGACCTTTCATGATCTTCTTGCTTGCAGAGTCTGAGCTAAAAAAATCAAATGTGATTCTTGGTGATTTGCCTCTGAATGTGATTTAGTGTTTCTTCCTTGCCACTTTCAATATTCTTTGATTTTCCTGTTGTACATTTTGATATAATAAGTCTTAGTGAACTTCTCTTTTGATTAGGCCTGATGAGTATCCTCTAGGCTTCCTGGACGAGTATATTTGACTCTGTTTTTATATGGGAAGATTTTTCTTTAACTATTTCATTGATCATGTTCCTTATCCCATTCATTTGTGTTTTGATTTCTTTCTGTATCCCAATTACTGTTAGATTGCTTCTTCTAATTTCATCCCAGACATTTTTAAAATTCTGTTTGTGTTCTGTGATATTTTCTTTTTGCCATCTGTGAGCTCAAACTTGATTGCCTGTCCTCATTGTCGAAGTTCTTTCTTCAAAAGCTGAGTTTCTTTTGTATAGAAATTAGTCTATTATTAAATTTTTCCATGGTTCCTCTCATGTCATTGACTGCAAGCAGCTCTGTTAACTTCCTTTTTGAGTATATCTATTTGGCATTTCTCCCTTGCCACTTTCAATATTCTTTCATTGATTTCCCTGTTGTATATTTTCAATATGTGTCTTGATGAGCTTCTCATTTATTTCCTGACAGCAAAATGGGAAAAAGGGGAGGGGGTAGCTCTCAAAAGGACTAAGGCCCACCCATCCCCTCTGTTGTAGGTGATTTGTCTTTCTGATAGCTTGAAAATTGTGTAATAAAATTGATGACACTATCAGAAAATTCATAAGCTTTGAAATGTCAGAATTTTATCCAAATTTCTGGAAAGATTTTTTAAAATAATAAATTTGCACATTTACTTTAAGTAATATTTCTCTTGAAGCTAAGTGTATACTAGGTGATAAAACTTAACAGATCTCTAACCCTGTACATAATTTGAAAGGAATTTGGAAACAAACTGTGGCACATATAAAGATTAAAATTTTCAGACAATGTTTTGATTTTTTAAAAATAGTTACCTTTTACAAAAAAAATAACAGCTTTATTGAGGCATAATATAAAACTACTTAGGCTTAAGGAGTAATTTCAGGTGTGTTTTTATTATGTTTTTTAGGGTGACATTGAATTTCAGGTCTCATGATATCTTCCTGCCTCAGTCTCCCAAGTATCGTGGAAATATAGGTGCATGCCACTTCACCCAGCATAAAGGTGTAAATTGTGATAAGTTTTTCCATATCACTGTGTGCTGAAAAATCACCACAATCCAGATAGGGACCATATCCATCATACACAAAACTTCTCTACGTGCCACTTTTGAATCTCACTCTCTTAATCATCTCGAACTCTACTACATATCCACAGAACTGCTTGTCTACACTATCTCAGCATAGGATAGTTTGTGTTTTCTCAAATTACATATAGATAGAAGCATACAGTATGGATATTTTTAGATCTGTATTCTTTCATTCAGTATAATTATTTTGAAATATATAACAATATGTGTATCAATAATTCCTCTTGTTTCTGAGTAACATCTCATTGTATGAACATGCCACTGTTTGTTTATCCATTCACTTTTAGATAGAAATTTGGGTTCTTTCCAGTTTGGAGGTATTATAAATAAAGCTGTTATGAACAGTACTTTCCAGGTCTCTGAATGGAAATATGCCTTATTTCCTCTTGGGTAAATGTCTATGAGAGGGTTGGCTAGATTATATCATAGCAATTTACTTAAATAGTCATCAAACTAAAATTGAAGGCTCTCATGAGTTTTATCAGGAAGATTCTTGAAAAAGACTAAGTGAAAATAATACAAATATAGGAAAATATGCATCCTGCTTTCCTCTTTCCTTAGCTATGACTAATTTCTCTGAAGAATAAAATGAAAATAGTGTAAGAATAGTCCTAACATTTCACTTAATATAAGGATAAAATTCTATTATTGATAAAATGGTTTTTTAAAGACATTTTATTGCTCAAAACAAAAGTATAATGTGGGCTGAACTCATAGATCAGTAATAAAATGCTTCCCTAGCACATGTGAAGTATGTGAGTTCTTAAGGTAAAAATATGGCTATCCATGTCCAGGTAGACATGGATAAAAGAATCAGTCAAGAAAAGAACATCAAAGAATCTGAAAAACAGGATTCATAGAATTTGGGTTTTGGAAACAAATCTGTGTTGTTTCCCATCATGTTAATCAAAGTGAGTAATCTAAATGACTACAAGAACACATTTCTAAATGCCTGTGTTCAGTAAGAAACAGTGGAAGGACATGACTGAAGCAGTAACAGTAAAACAAAGTTTTACATCTGGAAAAGGATTTATAACATGTTTTATGGTGAAATACATTTTAGAAACCCTATTGTATGTATTAGAAAGAGTAGTGGTTGGCATGGGAGTAGTGACACTGTTTTTGAGGTCTCTGGAGAAGCTCAGCATGTTTGAGTATAAGTAAGAACACAATTGAGTCTCAAGCTGATACCCTCAACATATGAGCAGGACTTAATATCTCTCCTGTATTTGTATAGCTATCAAATTAAGGACTAACCCCAGGTAGGGAGTGGTGTTTCTTTGCTACAACTATCAAACAATTGGCTCACTAAGTTGTTTTATTGTAATATAGATACATTTTTATTAAGATAACATAACAGTAGAAAGGGATGTTTCACATGTTGTTGGAGACAGAACTGGTTGAACTCAAAGTTTGCTTTCAGGGTTCTGATTCAATCAAGAGTATGTAAAAGCTTGCTCATTACTAATATGATTTATATACTATAATAAATCACACTAAATCTTTTAAAACTAAAAGCCACCAAGCCTTAAATTGAATCTTTACATTTTAATATTGTTAAAAATGTTTAAGTGTTTGTTTTGTGTAGAAATTACTTGGATCAAAACTCACTTAGGAGGAAAGCAATCAAGCATTCTGGTATTCATTATAAGTGATTGTTTTTACATCTTCCCATTTTCTGATTTGTGTTCATTCAATTAAGAATATAAGCCAATTTTGGAGCAAATATTTGTTTTAATATTAACTTTTCTTTTTCAAGATTATCTTTTGCACTTATTTATTTTTGTCTTATTGATAGTTTATATTTAATCTAAAATAATCCATTGATTTTTGACTACTATTTGTCATTTTAGACTTCTTTTCCTTTCCTGAGTTAATATTTAGTCCATTTCTCAGCTGGAGTATGTCTTCCTTTATGAAAATTATTTTCATAAAGGTCAAGTGAGTGATGCATTCAGAAAGCCTTTGCTGAACTGAGAATGGCACTCTTTTTGTCTTTGCTAATAATTTATGGTTATAGAGAAATATGAAACCATCTGACTTTGTTTCTTTTATAGGTAAATTATAAGTTGTCTCTGTGTTTTTAGAATTTTAAAATTTATCTTTCAACCAAAATTCTTTATAAGAATACATTTATACACGGAACTTATATTGTCAATCTCTCTTTCCTACGATAATGTTATGATAGCTACAAATAATTCATTTTAAAGCATATCTTTATTTCTATGAGCACAAAGCATATCTTCAGTACATATGAGAAACCACCATGCTCAACAATCTTTCTCACATTGATAAGGGAAAACCTAAGCCCTGTGTCATTTATATCTGATATTTTGCAAAGCAAAATAAAATCCTCCTGCAATGTTTTTGCTTTCATTATACTAATTTAATTTGCATTCATTTATTATTGATGACTAAAAAGCTTTTCTTTTCATGGAATTTTTTTTTAATTTTTGAAGTAATCAAACATTTATGGGAAGTTGCAAATATTATAGGAGTATGCTTGTATTCTTCACCAAGTTTCTTCCAATGATTATATCTTCCATAATTTACTATAATACTAAAACCAAGAAATGAACATTAGTGTAATGTGTATGTATATTTCTATGTCAATTTATCACACATGAAGAATTATTATATAACTACCACAGCAATAACTGTTCATCATTCCAATGATATCTGTCATGATAGTTTTTGTAGTTACCCACCTTTTCCTCACTATTACACAAATTCTCAAAAGGCTTTATCTGCCATCTCAACAATTTTGTCATTTTAAGAATGCTACATACATATACATCATATATAATGTGACATTATGAGATTTACTTATTTTCTATTGATCCATTTCTGGATCATGGTCTCTTTCATGGACCTGTGTATTTATCTGTCCACTAATGCCACATAGTTTCTTTGACTATACCTAGATACATAACGTCTTTACCCTTTGGTCAGTGATGTTTGTTTTTATTTGCATCAATTTAAGGTGTACAGCCTGATGTTTTTATATAGATATACACATGTATAAATTAATATAGTCAAGGAAATTAACATATCCCCACATACATTACCTCACAGTTATATTTTGTTGTGTATTGTGAGAGCATTTAGAATCTAGACCTAGCAAATTTTCAGTATTCAGTACAGCACGTTTAACTATAATCTTCTTGTTGTGTATTGGATCTCTAAATATATTGGTCTTACATAACTGTCACTTTGTGCTCTTTGATCCACATCTGCCAATTTTCTCCCCCTTCCTGCCTCTGATACCTACCATTCTACACTGTTTCTATATATTGAACTATTTTAAATATTACATATAAGTGTGATTATGAAATATTTGTTCTTCTATTCCTATATTATTTCACTTATCATAAAATCTTATAGGTTTATCCAAGTGATAGTCACACTTCACAAATGTCAATATCTCCTTTCTTCTTTCTTCCTTAAAATTGATACACACATGCCCATACACACACACAAAAAAAATATGTCTCTCTCTCTATATATATATATATACATATATATATATGTATACACACACACACACACACACACACACATAAACTGGTTGTTTCTATAGCTTAGCTGTTTACTGTAAATAATGCTTCAGTGAAGATGTGAACAAAGTTGTGCAGTGTGTGTTCTCCAAATTTACTCTGGTTTTTAAAAATTTTAGCTATTCAGAGTCTTTTGCCATTCAGTATTAACTTGAAGTTTTAACTTATCTATTTCTGCAAATAAAATATTATTGAATTTTAATAGTGATTATGTACAGTATTGTTTATTTAACAATGTTAAATCTTTCTATCCAGGAAGAGAGAGTGTCTATTCTTTATTCAATTCTTTCAAAATTTCTTTTGCAATTCTTTGTATATTTTAGTATATTACTTATTTTTTGGAAAAATTTATTTCAAATTACTTAAATGTTATAGATATCATTCTATATGGGACTGATTTGTTAATTTAACTTTTTAAAAATTTAGAGGTTTTTTTGGATTACACAAATGCAAAATTTATAAAGAAATTAAAACTCAACATTGAAAATTAGAAAATAATCAAGAGACATTTCACACCTATGAAGACATTTGATATTACTAAACATTAGGCAACTTAAAATTCTGAAAGGATTCTGCTCTCAAATTGCTTTAGAATACTTGCTAAGTTCTTTCTCCACTTTTTAAAAAAATTTTATTCGATAAACCTGGTCTTACAACTAGGAGGTGTTCATTGTCAAACAACAATCAAGAACAAAAGTGTAATGACAGAACAAGCCAATATTGGTACCAGACCATAGTTTCTGTTCTTTGGGTTCCCCATGGTTCCATGTTTCATTTTACTTAAGCCCCAAGTTATGGAGGTTTTTATGATAACTTTTATTTTTTGAAAGTTAATCTGTACATTACAGGAAACAGAAAAATACAAGCAAAGAACAAAGTCATCCAGTCATCAGGAACTTACCTGGATGTTTCCCTCCAGGTAGTTTGAAGACATACACAACGTCTCATTTTGTGTGATTGAGATCATAGTGTGTACATGCTTTTCCACACATGATGAATACTCACCAATTCAAAATTCCAAAGCCACATGAGTATTTTGGTAACCAAGAATACAGTACACCAACCCAATCTGTTAAAAGAAATTGTAATCCTTTCTTGGAAAAAAAATTCACTGAGGACAGAAATGGCAACAGACCCCTAGATAGACATATTGACAGAGTTACAACTAAAGTGATGCATTCCCTTAATGCTCAATTTATAATGTGACAAAGCAACATAATGTAACAAGCATGTTTCTAAGAGGGTTTATTATCAGATTTCCACTACTAGAATATTAACAAGAATGCACATTCCCAGTGAATTAAAATATTCCTGTAATACAGCCAGAAGATTCACACACACCAGTGGTTCCCATCAAAATGTAAATCCTTGAATACTTGTTCCCATCATTCTCTGTGTGCTTCTTCTGCTCCTCTGCTGCCATCCTAATTAACATGTTCTGATACACATTGCAAAGACAGAAAATAATGCCCTCTACAAGATGCATCTTTTCTATCAATTATAAAAAAGAAATTTACAAGGTGGCTAATTTGGTAGCTCTACATTTTATAATACACTGTCATCGCAGGATATATAGAAAGTTTAGATGTTGTGAAATGAAGTATGAAATTTGTGTACGATAAACAAAAGTACTTTACCAAAAATGAACATATAGATCTGTCATTAATTTAAAACTGTCTTGCAGATATGTAGATAGTAATAATGAATTATTTCCCTCACCCTTCCTCCTTTCCATCCTCACCATTCCACTGACTTAAGTTCAGGACTACACCTAAATCCAAGAGTTGGATTAACAAAAATCATTCACAGAAGATAGTTCTTTCTAAAAACTAATAAAATAATATTTATACAGGAAATATTTTGATACTTCTTATGAACATTGGGCATTAGGACTTATACTTTAATACTCAGCAATATAAACTACAATGAACATACATCAATGACTAGACAATCTAAACTAATTTAAGGGGCATAGATCACTTCTCTTTGCATACTTCCTCCTCCCCACACCAACCATCCAGTGAACCATCAACATATTCTGGAAGACATCAAGTTTAATAATTCCATTCCCCTAAATGGCAACCAACCATTTCTCTGTAGTAACAAAAAATACTTAATGGGCATTACTTTAGCTCTCTACTTTTACCATGTGTTGTTCACTGTTAAACATCTAAAAAGACTAGATTTTTCCAACAAGGACTTAAGTCTCCCATTTTGCATACAGTAGCAATAAATAAGCTGCACACACTTACTTAACAAAGGCTATATGTTAAAGCAAAATATATATTTATATATGCATTTTATATGTATATATATGTGTGTGTGTGTGTGTGTGTGTGTGTGTGTGTGTGTGTGTACACACATACATACATATGTGCATACTTTTTTTCAGGGCTAGAATTTGAAAGTATCTGCCAACAGAAACATTCTGGCCTAGAACACTTCCCCTTCTCATTTCTTATCACACCTTGGGTCAGGCATATACACATCTGTAATGCTTAAAGATGACTTAACAATCTTACATCCTAAGTGATTTTTTTATTTTTTTTTATTTTTTGAACAACCATACAAGGTTTTAACAAAATAATATAAAATGTGTATAGATTATGGTTATTACAATTACCCCCAGGAGTGCCCCCCCCAATTACCCACCTTTATCCCTCCCTTCCCCTTCCCCCCATGTCTCTAAAAAAGGATTATGTTGTATAGCATTGTATCTTATCTGGATTCTTTCATATGAATTTTAGCACAAAGTGTACTTAATGTGTTATTTTCTAATTTTACTTTTACCATCAACTGGCAACCTCTTTAATATCTAGACAGACTAGCTGTAATTTAGGACTCATTTGTTCTTTATATACACTATTTATATAGCAGAGTAAAGCAAATCTCACAGACATAAGGGACAATGGTCAATCTTGCTTCACAGAAAAGCATTAGTTTGAAGCCCTTTGGGG
>PVKS010054143.1:0-10169 GCA_004027875.1 Aplodontia rufa
GTGCCCCTTGTAGAACCCAGAGGCGCCCATGGTGGACAGTGGAGGAGGCTTGTGCAGCTCTGTCTGGTGGAGCACACGCGGAGCCCTGGACCCAGGTGTGCTTAGAACACCTGACCTCCGTGGCCTGGGTCCCCTCTCTGGTCTTCAAGAGGTGAAAGGTGAAATACAGAGGTTGAAGGAAACACTCTTTTTGAGGTCTGCAATTTGAGATCACCTGCCCAGGTCTCCCAGTTATGCAGCAGGGCAGCCCCAGTGCCTAGCCCTTGCTGTCGCTGGGCAGCTGCTTAAGGCCTGACTTTCCATGAGACCTGCCCTGCCACCCTCTCTGTTGAGGAGGAGGCCAGGTGCATGGGGCAGGCCCACTGAGGTTTGGAGAGCACCCATGTCCCTCCCTGTGGTTTGGAGAACACGGAGGGGAAGCAGGCAGCCCAAGGAGGCAGCCAGAGCTCTGGGAAACACCCTGGTGAAGGAGGCAGCCAGGGCTGTGGGGGACACCTCCGTGCAGTGTCCTCCAACCTGACTCAGGGCTCCTGCTGCTCACCCATGCAGCACTCGCCCCAGGACCCCTCTGGGTCACTGCCTTCCTCTGTGCCGGAGACACACAGTTCAATGGGCATCCTCAGGGCTGGGGGCTCTGGGGACAGCTGGGGTGGCCTTGGGGGAAGGGGCACCGAGGTATGAGGCAGACAGAGGCCAGAGCCGTGCCCTGTCTGCAGTGACTCAGGCAGAATATCAGCTGTGCCCAGCCTTGCTGAGGTGGTGCTTCTGCCAGGGAGGCCGGGGCCATTTTCGATGTCTCAGGGGACTCCTGGTGGGAGAGAGCTGGCTGCTCTCAAGCTCCTCGCCTGGGGCCCGGAGTGTTTGCTGTGTCACTGCAGCCCCCACCCCCACCCCGGCTGCTCCTTGGGACCAGGAGCCCTGTTTGGATACAGTCATCGTTTCGGAGGTTGCCCCATACCCCCACCCCAAGGAGCCAGACCTCTTGTCCATGCGCATCACGTCTCCCGGCTGCTTGACCTACTCTCACTCCCCTCGCCCCTCCAGCTCCTCCCATGTGCCCCCCACCCTGCCCTTGATCCTCTGTTGGAGCAAACACCCTTCAAAGCAAGATCGATGCAAGGAGATGGATTTTGCAGAAGTAAAAGTTTCTCTAATTAAACTCTCCATAAGCTCTTAAATTCAGGGAGCTTTCCCAGCTCATCAGAAAGTAGGGCTGCATCCTTGACCTTGAGAAAGAGGTTACCACTGACCTGCAGGGAAAGAATGACCTGTGATTTTCAGACCCTAAGACCACGTCCCTGCTGACTCCTTCTGTGGAGGGTGGCACCACCCGGAAGTGCTCGCTGCCCCTCCCCGGTGGACGGAGTTCTGTCCATGTTGGCGATCAGCCCTTACAGAGGACTTCCTGTTTGCTAGGACATGAGGGGCAGAATGGCCCAGGACTTGCTGTAGGCCTCAGTCTAATGCTGCAAGGAATACAGGCAGGGGGACAACACTCCTGCAGGCCAGGGAGGGAAGGGATCGGTCTGTCTGTGGCTCCTCCGCTGCTTGCCCACCTGGGGGAAGGATTCCCAAAGCCAAGGCCACTGAGCGATGGTGGTGGCCCAGCCTGCACACCAGTAGGCTAGCTTCCTGTTTTAATAATTTTGATACTATGCTAAGCACTGTGTGCTAAGCTCTCTGCCAGGCCCTCTGAGCTCACTGGCCCCACAATGCGGCCGTGAAGTGGGGGGCCCTTTGTGCAGGGAGAGAAAATGGGGCTCTCTGAGAGCATCGCTTACCCAGGGTCACTGGTTAGCCACAGAGACAGGTGCATTTGGAAGCTGGGCTGCTTGATTTTCAAATCTGAAATGTTTACAAGGGCAGCCCCTGGCGTCCCCTGTCCCGAGAGACCCAGCAGCCAGGGCAGGGGCACTTAGGAATCCAGTGAAGGTGCCATCCCTAGGAGTCCCAAGCCAGCCTTCTGCCCCCTCCTCCCTGGACAAGGAGAGAGTGCCTGCAGTTCCCCACAGAGTGGCAGGATGGTGCATCCCTGTGGGCTGCCTGCAGCCCTGGACCTCAGGCCCTGGGCCGGTTCCAGAATTATCGCCAGCATCATTTGAGAATGTCAAAGAGGCCCTGCTCCCTGCACCAGGCTTGCAGGCTGCCAGTGCCAACACTCTTGTAGGGCATCCATGTAAGGCCCAGGTCTGCTGACCCTAGTCCTTGACGCACTGCCATCCAGGCCAGGGACACAGTCTGCGACACCTGGGAATCCTTCTAGAATGCAAGGGCTCTGACGAAGACAGGGTGGCCTGGGCCTGGAGTCCATCTCATCCTCCTGTCCTCTCTTCACATGGGCAGCTGGGTCATGGGCATGCGTGGGACCTGCCCAGCACCACTGTCCCCCACTGGACAGGCCTGGGACCGGCACCTCAGGCTTCAAGTGCTGTAGGACCCTGGTCAGTCCCCAGGCGGCTGGGTTCCTTGGTGAGGTTGTACTATGGGTCCCCATGCAGGAGTCTAGGCCCCAGTCATGGATGGGACAGTGGAGGCGACCCTGAGAGAGCCTGGCCCCTCCCTGGGAGAAGCTTGCCAATGTGAGGAAGGAGGGAAGAGTAAGGAAAGGAGAGGTCGAAGCAAGGGAGGGGTGAGACAAGTCAGAGGTGAGGGCCGCACCAGGAATTGGTGACCACGGAGCTGAGCAAGCTAGTGGTGCACAGTGGAGAGGTTTGCATCCCTCTCCTTCCTGTTCCAGGAGAGGTTTTTGTCTCTGTCCCCCACTTCCAGGAGAGTTTTGCATCCTTGTCCTCCCCTTCCTCTTCCAGGAGAGGTTTGCGTCCCTCCCCTTCCTCTTCCAGGAGAGGTTTGTGTCCCTGCTCCCCTTCCTTTTCCAAGAGAGGTTTGCACCCCTCCCCTTCCTCTTCCAGGAGAGGTTTGCATCCTTGCCCCCTTCCTTTTCCAGCACCTCACATTCTCTTCCTTCCAGAAGGCACCTGTGGAAGATGAATCCTCCCACTTCTCCAGAAGCCATGTCCCATAGCACCTTCCTGTTCTGTGAGCAAATGTGCTCCACTCCTGTCTTTTGTGACGTGGGACAGCTCTGCAAGGGCATGGGCCCACCCGCCTGTCCCCCAAACGCATCCAAGCGCCTGGCATAGCCTGGCCTGGAGGAGCGCTTGATCAATGAGACCTGACAACGCTGCCAGTGGGTGCAATGGCGTGGTACCCACTGGCTGCCTACCTGGCTCCAGGGCAGCTGTGCAGCCATGCCCTGGGGTTCCCAAAGCCCTCCAGCAAACCAGCCTTGGCAAGATGCCAGCTCCCTGGGTCTCCAGCCTGGGACAGCTGTGGGGACAAGGAAAGCTGGTTTCCACGTAGCAGTGCCCATCCCCAGGGAGTGATCCCACCCTGGCTGGCAAGGGATAAAATTTGATGGAGAGCCTTGCTCTGATATTGGCATGGGGCCAGCAGGATTGGGGTACAGCTTTCAGGGGGTCACTAGGACCTGCCTCCTCTGTGTGCTCTTCTAAGATGCTGGCTGAAATCTGAGCCTTCTCGGGGCATCTCCTGCCATCAGTCTCCTCCTCGCTCCCCTGGGTGCAGTGGTGGTGCACATGGTACTTGCAGGGAAGGCAGTCACAGGAGGTAGATGGCCTCACCACCAGGGTTGCATGGCCTCCCCACAGAAGGTGGATGGCCTCCCCACCAAAGGCGCTCACGTTCTAGTCCCCGATGTGCAGAGGGACTCTGCAAACAAGGGTGAAGCAAGGGTGTGGAGATGGGAGCTCCTCTGCATCAACAGGGCGAGTCTGGTGGAATAACAGAGGTCCTCGCCTGAGGCAGGCAGAGGGCTTGCACCTGGAGAGGGAAAGGTGACACAGGGAAGCAGAGGGCAGGAAGAAATCAGAAGGCATGGCAATGCAGGCTTTGAAGGTGCAGGAAGGGCTAGAGCTGAAGGCTGCAGGTGACCCTGGGAGCTGGGAAGACAGGTGCATTCTCCCAGGGCCACTGCAAGGACCACAGCCCACGGACACCTGGATTTTAGACCTTCCGACCTCTGGAACTGTAACACATTTGTGCTGTGTTAGGTCACCAGGTTTGCGGTTCTTCAAGCAGTTAATAGGACACTACTGCAACAATGATTCACTTTTCTTTGTCCCATTCTCCTTGTCTCCATCTTAGTGAGTGTTGCCACAGGACCGCTAGTAGGGAAGTTCCTGCCTAGTCTAGCTGTGTGGCCCTGGGAAGACACTTGACCTCTCTGGACCTCTATTTCCTTTTTGATGAAAGCGGGAAGAGCAATACCCACCCCTCTTATGGAGGTTTCCTGAGACAGAGCCTGTAGAGGGCTTGGCAGAAGCCTGGGACTCGTTAAGTACTGGTTCCTCACGACACTCCTGCTGTGTGTTGCACATACAAACTCCTCTCACAGAAAAAGTACTGAACTATTTAAAGTCACAGGACTGGGCAGCTGATTATGGACACTATCAAACCTCTTCAGGACTCAGTTTCCCTTTATGTGAAGATGATGACTGGTTGCACTCTGTGGCTCTTAGGCTGGAGACAGGCTTTGTCTCGTCCATACACTGTTTTAGAAAATAATTTGTTGTCAGCATTGAAATTCAATTTGCACCTTTTTAAAAAAAATCAGAAGATCTGACCACAATAGGCCCGGTTCCTCCTTTGCAGGGTTTGTGGGGCTCAGGGGCAGCTGCAGTTTCCAGCCTGGGCCTGTGGTCTGAGCAGTTCACCACAGTACCCACTGCTCCCTATTACCTTCCTGGTTCTCACATTTCTGTGCCCTGGTTGACTCCATAAAGGCATTCAAATTTGTGATCCCCTGTTCTGCATTCTCAAAATCTCAATCTCTGCTCACTGCGATTCTCTGCTATGAGAGTCTGAGAACCCTTGTTTCTGAAGGACGCCACTTCTCTGGAGCTTTTTGTGACTGCTATAAATTTAAGCAGTTAGACTTCTTACCATTTACCTCCTCTGCCAAACCAGAACTCCCACAGGGCACATCCCCCACATTGGACAGCCCCAGAGAGCTCGGTGGCTTCTTCTTGTTAAACACAGTCTACCCTCCTTCTGTTGGGCTGCCTCTTGTTAAGTTCTGCTCTTTACAAAGTCCCATTCCACTGTGTCCCCCTTGCCCCTTCCAAGTGTCTCCGTTTCCAGCCTGTTAGAAGATGAGAAAAGAAAAACCCACATATCTGAGGAATGGGTCTGAAATAACAACAGTAGGGCCTGGGGAGCTCTCTGAAGGGTCAGGTGCCTGGGCTTTATTTATCTATTTAAATTTTTAATTTTGTTTTATTTTTTGCCTTGTTGGGATCAAACCCAGGGCCTCATGTACATCAGGTAAATGCTCTACCACAGAGCTCCAGCCCCAGCCCCAAGCACACAAAGTTTGATGCATGAGCTTTGCAACTTTGAAAAGGACTTTTAAAAATAGACTTTATTTATTTACATTCTGGAGATTGAACCCAGTGCTGCTTTGACAATTGAGCTACATTCCCAGCACTTTTAATGTTTTATTTTGCGTCAGGGTATTGCTAAGTTGTTTCTGCCTCATTAGGATGCTTAGGCTGGCCTTGAACTTGTGCTCCTCCTGCCTCAGCCTCCTGAGTTGCAGGGACGACAGGTTTGTGCCACTGTGCCTGGCCAGACTTTATTTTTTAAAAGCAATTTCAGGTTCACAACAAAATTGAATGGAAGATACAGAGACTTGTCCCCACCCCGTGTGCACAATCTCCCCCTGATTGCCAACACCCCCCACCACCAGCAGGGACACCTGCTATATTGGTGAACCTCCAGTGACTGTCATTGTCCCCCAACGTCAGTAGTTCACATGAGGGGTCACTCTTGGTGTGGGACAGTCTCTGGGCCTGGACAAACATATAACAACGTGCCTCACTATAGCACAAGCCTGCAGGAGTTTGACTGCCCTAAAAATTCTTCCCTGACTGGGGCAGGGGTCAGAGCAGAGCTCTCTGACTTCACGTTGTGACTCTTGCCTTATCCCCAGCCCATGCTGAAGAATAGCTGACCTTGGAATGTGTCCAAACAGGGAAACCAAGGCACGTCCAAGGAAAGTTGGCAAGAGGCCTGAGCCCTTCCCCTGCTGCTCTCACCTGTGCTGGCTGGGTGTGGGTCCCTTTTCTATTGTGGATGGGGCAGGCAGCAGGGGCTGCGGCTGGCAGGTGCTGGGGCGGGGGCCAGCCCTGGGGAGGGAAAATGAGGGACTATCCCTTTAAACACAGATTACCAGCTCTCCTTGTGCTTGTCTTCCTTAAAAAGAACTTGTCAAGTTCGCATCAATAATAGATAATGGTGCTTCAGTGTGGCAGGTTCCCGCCGGAGGCTGTTTTGATATTTTCTAGAGAATTTGTCAGCAGTAAACTCAGGGAGGAGTGGGGGATGGGGAGGCAGGGGCCGAGGGTGCCTTCATTAATTTTTCCTCATTTGCATTCTGGCTGTTAAATAATGTATTGATCGCTCTCCAAGTCTTTAGCCCTCCCTCCCTGCAGAGCGGCTCTTCCAGGTCCTGGGGTCCTCCCCTCCACCGGGATGTGCTTGTACAGACCTCTGACAGCTGGTGTGGGAACCCCCAGACCCCCCGGAATCTGTCCCCAGGACCCTCGTGGAGAGCAGCTTCCTGCCATCTGGAGTGTTATTATCTAGCACTTATCGAGTCCTCACCAGGCGTGGGTTCTGAGCTGAATGGTTTACAGGGAAGGCCCCTAAACAACACCATGATGTCGGCTCTGTTATTTTTATTAAACCTAATTAATAGGTGAGAAAAAGGAGGCTCAGAAAAGTCAGGTGCCGTCCACAGGCCACACAGCCCGGATGTGGCACAGCCAGGATTTGAACTCAGGTCTGACTGACTACAGCCAATGCTCTTGACCTCTCAGCTGGTAAATCCCACACCTGCCTGCAGGCCTCAGAGGCTTGGCCATGCATCTACAGAAGTGCCCATGTCACAAACCCAGATATTAAAAGGGTGGTTGTACAGCTGGGATTTGAAAGGGGGCTGAGGAGTTGTGGGCCAGGGAGCAGATAGTCTGTGTCACCCCAAGCATGGAACTGATGCCAGCGTGGGAATAGACCCAGCCCTGACCTGGAGAAGGAATCTGCACCACTAGAGCAGACCTTGGCTGCCTGGGAGCCCCTCACCAGGGCTCCCTCACAGAAGCTACACGTGTGCCTGCCAGGTCCCCTGCACCTGATTGACAGCTGTCCTCCCCCACCACGGATGTGTGGGCTCAGCTAGAATCCATCCGTCCACAAGGCTGGGCAAGGACCCAGGTGATGTCGTCCCCAGAGGGCATGTGAGTACAGGGCTATGCTGCAGGAGGGCAGGGAGGTGGGCACCAGGCTCACTGGCAGGTGATTCACCAGGGTGGGATCTGGGTGGCTTTTCATTCTTTGCTATTCCTGATTTCTCCTGAATACTTTTTTTTTTATATTATTCTCAAGCAGGTGAATGGATCTGCATGTAGAGGGGCTTCTGAGAATCAAAGGGAGTAGGGCCCCTCAGGATCTTGCCCTGAGCATCTGGGGTAAGTCTGGATTTGCACTGGGCATGGTGGTGCACACCTGAAATCCCTTTGGCTCAGGAGGCTGGGGCAGGAGGATTGCAAGTTTGAGGCCAGCCTCAGAAACTTAGTGAGACCCTGTCTCAAAATTAAAAAAATAAAAAGCATGGGGGATGTGACTCAGTGGTAGAGCACCCTGGGTTCACTTTTCAGTGTCACTAATAATAATACCAACAAGAACAATAAAAAGTCTGGCACTACATTTCTGTGCTTTCTGTTCTGGTGGAAGCAACCCTCTGAGACTTCTCCATGCCTCAGTTTGCCCACCTCCTAGTCAGTGCAGAACAAAGACTGGCTGGAACTACTTTCATTCTTTTTCAAGTCTGAACCAAGCCTCCTGTCCTGGGGAGGGACCTGGATGCAGACAAATAGCCTTTGGGTGGGGGCAGGCAGGCCTAGTACTTACCTTTCCCCGGGGGAGGAAATGAATCTCAGAGATATTTGGTGAGTTACTCAAGGTCACACAGCCAGTCTGGGAAATAACTGCAGGTCCTGGGCTTTGTGGGCTGATGCCACCCTCTTCTGCCTCTCCTCAGCACAGGTGGCAGGACCAGGAATGCTGAGGGCCAGGCTCAGCCCTGATAAGGTATTGGTCTCTGGGTGTTTCCGCCAATGGGAAGGAGAAAAGGCCTCTGCCAGGTTCTGGGATGGACCCCTCTGTCCAGACGCCTGTCCTGCCTGCCTTTGCCCTTCTTTAGCAGGCTCTGATTTCTGCCTTCTCCCTGATGTCAAGAGGCCTCTGTGGTCCTAATCTGTTCTCTGGGATGAATATCTGTCCCCACTTGTCATTTATCCCTGGTATCTGGGGTTCCAGGTGGAGCCTCCTTTGCAGATTAGCCTGGGGCTGTGTGTACTCTTTGCAGCTGGGAAGACCCTGGCAGGCTGCCTGGTGCAAGAGGGTGGGGATGGGCTAACAAGCACAGTTGAGGGACTGCCCAACTGGCACGCACTGGGATGCACAGGGTTGGCTGGGTGCTCAGTTCCCCAGATCCCAAGGCTTGGCACTCCATGCAGAGAACATTCTCGGGCTCCCTGATGCTCCGGTGAGGCTGGTTCTAGCATCACCCCACTTCCCAGATAAGCAAACTGAGTCCTAGAGAGGGTGAGTGATGTGCACAGCTGAGCCTGGAATCCTTGAGCTCCCCGGCTGCTGGAAGGGGTGAACACACGCTGGGATGGAAGAGGGTGGGGAGCAGGAGTGGGGCACAGCTGGCGGAGGACCTGAGCTGAGCAGTGTCCACATCCTCTGGGGCGCCTCCTGGAACTCACGAGGGTGTAGAGAGCCAGTGGCAGGTGCATGTTAGAAATCAAGCTTATGAATCTAAATAGCTTTAATAGAGATGGACACAAACAGGAGGTGGGAACAGAATTTATAGATGTAAACACGTAGCTATGCCATAAACACAAAGCACAGCAACGATTCCCCCATTTGTCTCTTCTGTCAGCCACTTCTGAGCTCTGCAGAGGCCTGAGGACCCAGGTGGGCTCTGAGGACTCACAATGAGGATGACATAGCACCCACCTGTGGCCACAAGGGGTGCCCTGGGGCTGGCATAGGTGGCTACAGTAGGTGCAGTGGAGAGAGGCTCAGAGCAGGGCAGCTGAGGTTAGAAAGGACTTCTGGGAGGGGGAGTCCTCTCACACACACACACACACACAAGCCACACATGCTACACGTGTGCACACATGTGACATACACATGCTCCACATGTGCACACACCACACATGTGCATACACACTACAACACTTGAGCACGTGCACATACCACACCCAAGTTACACGTGTGCACACATGACACATGCTATGCATGCATGCACACTACACACACACTGCATACATACCACACATGCACACACTATATGCATGCTACACATGCAAACACACTACACACACACACATGTATAACTGAGGCGGAGTTAGGGTGTAAGAAATCCCTAGATCTCTTTTTTACCTTTTTCTTTTTTCTTTTTATTTTTTGGTGGACCTGGGACCAGAACCCAGGGCTGCACACAGGCAGGGCAAGTGCTCTACCCCTGAGCCACACTTCTGACCCTGGTGCCCTGGTCGTGTGTGCTCATTTCGGTAAGTTTTATGCTGCCCGGTCCTGCCTCCTGGATGGAGGTGCCCACCCTTCCGCCACCCTTCCTTGGCGACCCCTCCTCTGCAGTTCTGGATTCCTTCACCACATTCTCCTGTCCTGGGCTTTCGCAGAACTGAGCTGTCACGTTCCTCAAGTTGTCCCTGACAGTGGCCTGGGAGCTGAATCTAGCTGGGCAGAATCTGCCATGAGGATGGGCACACTTGGCTTGGTCTTTCTCCTGTTGATGGGCAATCAGGTTGCTTCCAGTTTCTGGTCCTTCTAAGACAGCTGCTGGGGTATTCGGGCAAGCCTTTCATGTGCATGCATGTCCCCTCATCTCTGGACGCTGCACAGATGGAGGCTCCTGGGTGGGAGAGGCTGGCAGTGTCCCCTCATCTGGATGCTGCACAGGTGGAGGCTCCTGGGTGGGAGAGGCTGGCATTGTCTCCTCGTCTGGACGCTGCACAGGTGGAGGCTCCTGGGTGGGAGAGGCTGGCAGTGTCCCC
>PVKS010054144.1:0-10169 GCA_004027875.1 Aplodontia rufa
ATATACCAATTATGTACAGTGAGAAAGTGGAGGAGGTAAATAATTTGCTGTAGAAAGAAAAAGAAAATCCTAAGAGGAAAACATTTGAAGAGAAAAGGAAATTAAAAAAGAAGAAATTTACTAAATTTAAAAAAAGGAGAAAATAAAGAAGTAGAAAAGAAAGTACAGATCCAAAGGGTAACTAGGATAGCTGTGGCCTAATATAGGAAGGGTAAAAAGTTATTGCTAAAATTTGGGTTATTGCTAAAATTTAAGGGAAGATGTTCTCCCTGAGAATTATGCTTTTTGGCATAAAAAATTTCAAATACTCTGTGCACTGACCAGAGTCCTTCTTCTCAAGAATGAGAACAGGGCTAGACCAGATGGGTAAGAGGGAATCAGTGATATGCTAAATAGGGGAAAATGGAAAAGAGAAAGAAACCTAAAAACAGGCTATCAAAACATGAAGAACTAATATTGTTAATTTTCCCCCTAAAAGGAGAGAGAAAAAAGAAAAACAAATAAAAAATAAAATAATTTAAAAATTAAAAATTAAAAAAAAAAAGGAAAAATAGGGGTTTACCGCCCCTCGAAGTTAGCATAACAGGTAAGTAAAAACAGCTAGAGTTTTTATATATTGGAGAACCAGTAAACTCCACCAGATATCGCCTTGGTACACACCTAGAATATGATATCAAAAGCAAAAAAGGGAAAAAATACTTAATAAGAAAACCCTGGAAATATAGATTTTAAGAGTGTCTCTGGTCCTTTCAGGGATTGGATCTTCTATTTCTGGCTGGATATGAAAGGTTTTATTTTTCAGATACGGTTTTCCGGGGATCTGAAAGTCAGAAGTTATTATGTTATCAGAGTTATTATGTTATCTGCTGGTAGTTGTCGAAAATGACTTCTATGACCTTAGAGGTGGAGCCAGCTGGTCCGAGAGCTGTTAATGTCCTTCTGTCTATGGTGGAAGTGATTAGCACAGAGCCGTGAACCCCGTTACTCCTCAGACCTAAACCCTTTATGACAAAAGGATTCAGGGCCCAGTCCAAGCCGTCTGCTCCCGAGTCAGCCTGTGATCAGCTGCTAGCTCCATGCACAGTTTTATGAGCCTGTTTTGCAGACCTTTGGAGGGCAAGTACAGGACAGGGAGTGTGGGTTTAAAGATGGATGTTCTGCTCTCCAGCCCTCGCTGCTCCCACACCTCTTTCAGGGCTTGAGCCAAGCCTTCTCTTCCCGTTTCAGCCTGTGATCTCAGCTGTCTCTGGATTGAATATTTAGCTCTTGCTTTACAAACTTAAGGAGGTCTTGCCCTGATTTGGCAGGGAGTGTGAAATCCTACAGGGGGTAGAAGATGGATGCTCAGCTCCCACACCCTTGCAGCTCCCTCACCTGCTTTTTCAGCACAATCTGCTGCTCTGTGACTCTATGAAAGCAGTTTCCAGACACTGATCTTGCTGTCAGACAGAGAACAGGCCCGGGAAGGGATTTTGCTAGAACACTTTCTTTAAAGTGGTGTGGGTTTTCTGTGCCAATCTGATCCCAGGGGGTGGGTCCCCTCACCCCATTTGCAGGTGGAATGTAAGCAGGAGAGTGCGATCGCCTGGCCGCAGCCAGCCTGCTGCCAGGATGGAACAGAACAAAGAACCCCTGGTCGCTCCTAAGTCTCTATTCCTCAAAACCACTGATAAGATTAGGACTGGTGATTCATAGTGCTGATACCCCAAATGCACCTCAAATTACTGGAGAAAAGCTGTAGATTTCCTGATGAGTCATGGAGGTGCTGGGGAAGCCTTTTGTCTTCAGATCGCCATCTTGGATCCCCTAAATATTAAATTCAACATAAAATTAATCATAAACGTATCACTCAAAATAAAGCCAACCATACACTCTGATGACAAAGCAAACCCTACACCTGAACTTGAACCAAGCCCTACACCTAACCTGTACCCTAACACTAAAATTAAATCTAGCCCTAATTCTAACCCTAAACCTGAGCTTATGCCTAACCCTAACCATAGCCCTAAGCCTAAGTTAACCCAAAACCTAACCTTCTCAACCTCGCCCTAATTCTAATGCTAGCCATAACACTAACACAAGCATTAACACTAAGTGAAGATCTAAATCAAGCCCTAACACTAAACTAAAACTAGCCCTAACCCTAAACTGAAACCTAGCCCTAACACTAACACTAACCCTGATCTTACCTCTAACCCAAACCCCAGTCCTAGCCCTAGCTCTAACCCTAAATATAGCACTAAATATAACCTAACCCTGGCCTGAACAGTAATCCTAACCCTAACTTTAGTTTTAACCCTAAACTATACCTAGCCCTAGTCCTTATCCTAATCCTAAACTTAGCCATAGCCCTAATCCTAAATCTAACCCTAATATTAAACCTAGCACTAACCCATACCATAACCCTAGTTCTAAACAGAACCCTAACCCTAACACTAACCCTTGTCCTAACACTAACTATGAACCTAACACTGGACCTTATCCTATACCTAGCCCTAACTCTAAACCTAACCCTAGACCTAAACCTTGTCCTAACCCAAACCCTAACTCTAGCCCTAGCACTAACCCTAACATTAGTCCTAACACTAACCTGAACTCTAGTCCTAACACTAACCCTAACTGTACATTAGCTCTAACAGTAACCCTAGCCCTAGACCTAACCCTAACTCTAGTCCAAGCCCTAGGCATAACCCTAGCACTAACTGCAGCCCTAATCCTAAACCTAACCCTAGACATAATAATAAAACTAGCCCAAGACCTAGTCCTAATCCTATCCTAGCACTAGCACTAAATCTCCATCTAGTCCCATCCCTAACCCTAACTGTAAATCTAGCCCTAACCCTAATCCTCCCATAACAGGAACCCTAAAACTAGCCCTAAACCTAACGCTAACCCTAACTCTAACCTGGACTTAAAACTAACTCTAACCATAACATTAGACATAAACCTTTACCAAATCCTAGCCCTACTCCTACCTCTAACTTTAACCCTAGACCTAAACCTAGCTAGTCCTAGCCCTCACCCAAGCACTAAACCAAATCATCAACGTAAACCTAACCCTAGCACTACTCCTAAACCTAACCCTTGTCCAAACCCTAAACTGAACCCTAGTCCTAACACTTACCCTAACCCTAAAATTCACAATAACCCTAACCCTACTCCTAGCCCTAATTCTAACCCTAAACCTAAACTTATGCCTAACCCTAACCTTAGGTCTAAACCTAACCTGATCCAAATCATAACCCTCTGAACCCAGCCATTAATCTTACCCAATCCCTAACACCAATGCAAGCACTGATACTAATCCTTACTTAAACGAAGCCCTAACACAAACCCTAAAATGCAACCTAAACCTAAACCTTAACACTATCTCTAACCCTCACACAAGCCCTAGTCCTAACCCTAACCATATTCCTAGCCCTAGCTCTAATCCTAACCCTAACACTAACCCTAATCCTGGCCCAATCAGTAACCCTAAACCTAACGTTAACTTTAGCCCTAACTTTAGACCTAGCCCTAGCCCTTACCCTAACCCTAAACCTAGTGAAAGCCCTAACACTAATGCTAGACCTAACCCTAAATCTATCACTAACCCAAACCTTAACTGTGGTTCTAAAATGAACCCTAACCCTAACACTAACCCTAGTGTTAACACTAACTCTAACCATAACACTAGTCCTAATCTATCCCTAACCCTAGCCCTTGCCATAGATCTAACCCAAACCCTAGCCCTAACACGAGTCCTAATCCTAATCCTAGCCCTAACACTAACCATTACCCTAGCCTTAAACCAAAGTCTAACCATAATCCTAACCCTAACACTAGTCCAAACCATAAGCATAACCCTAATCCTAAAACTATGCCTAACACTGAAAGTAGAGATCACCTTACCCTAACCCAAACTTTAGCCCTATAATCCTAACACTAATACTAAGCATAACTCTAGTCCTGACCCTAGCCCTAAACCTTACCCAAACCATAACCTTAACACTAGCACTAACAGTAAACCTAACTGTAACCCTAGGCATATCCCTAAACATAGCCCATGCCTAGCCATTGGTCAAACCCTTAACCTAGACCTAAATTTACACCTTGCCATAACTCAAACCCTATCACTAACCCTAAATGTAGATGTAACCCTAAAAGTAAACCTGAACATAATGGTAATCCTAAACTTAGCACTACAACTAATGCTAACCCAAATGCCAACCCTTGACCACACCCTATATCTAGCCCTTGCCCATAAACTTGCCCTAGCCCTAGCCCAAAACATACATTTAACCCTAGCCCTAACACTAACCCTACCACTAACCGTAACCCTAACCCTAGCCCTAGAACTAGCCATAGCCCTAGCTTGAACACTAACCCTAGACCTAAACCTAACCCTACCATTAACCCTAACCCTAACCCTAGCCCTAACCCTAGCCCTAGACCTAGTGGTAACCATACCTCAAACACTAACCCTAGACCTCACCCTAACACTAAATTTGGCACTAACACTAAACCTAAACCTAAATCTAACTCTAGCTCTAACCCGAACACTAACACTATCCCTAAACCTAGTCCTAACACAAACCTAAACATAATCTTAAACTTAGCCCTAGTCATAGCCCTAGTCCTAATCCTAACCCTAATCCCAAACCTAAACCAAAGCCTAATCCTAACCATAGCCCTAATCCTAGTCTTAACCCTAACCCTAGACAAACCCTAACACTGGACATAACACTAACTCTAGTCCTAACTCTAAACCTGGCACAACCCAAACCTAATCCTAACTCTAAACTGAACCCTAAACCTAACACTAGACCTGGTCCTAACATTAACTGTAACTTTAACACTAGCCCTAATCCTAGACCTACCTCTAGCCCTATCCCTAGCTCTAAACCAAATGCTAGACCTAACCCCAGTCCTAGCCCTAATCCTAACCCTAGACCTAACTTGAACTCAATCCCTAGCCCTAATTCTAAACCGAACCCTAGATCTAACACTGATCCTAAACCTAACACTAGCTTGAAACCTACCCTAGCCCTAGACCTAACTCTAACCCTTGTCCTAGCCCTAGCCCTAGCTCTAAACCTAATGCTAGGCCTAAACTTAGCCCTAACCAAACCCTAATCCTAGCCCTAACACTAACCCTCACACTAGCCCTAACACTAAACCTGAAACCTAGTCCTAACACTAACTCTTACCGTAAAACTAGCTCTAACCCTAACCCTAACCCTAGACCTAACCCTAGCCCTAGCTCAGACCTAGGCATAACCCTTCCACTAGCCCTAGCCCTCACCCTAAACCCAACCTTTGAAGTTATCCTGAATCTAGCACTACACATAGCCCTAGATATAGCCCTAGCACTAGCCCTAAACCTACATCTTACTCTAGCCCTAACCCTAACACTCACACTAACAGTAAACCTAAACCAAGCCCTAAACCTAAACTTAAATCTAACTCTAAATCTGGTCCTAACTCTAACACTAACCCTAACACTAGACAAAAACGTATCCCAAGCCCTAGCCCTAGCAGTAGCTCTAACCCAAACTGTAGATGTAACACTAGCTCTAGTCCTAACCCTAACACTAGCATGAACCTTAATCATCAGTCTAAACCTAATCCTCTACCTAAAACTAACCCTAATTTTAAGATGAAAACTATCACTAACATAAGCCCTAACCATAAACCTAACAACTAACCATAACCCTCACCCTAAACTTAAACTTAATCTTTAATGTAACCCTAAACCTAACCCTCAATATAATCCTAACTTTTAAACGAGACCTAACACTAACCCTAAGCCTTACCAAATACCTATCCCTAAACCTAACCCTAAGCATAAATTTAAACCTAAACCTCTCTCTATGCCATACTGAAATTTTGACCCTAAACCAAACCTGATCCCAAACCCAAACCCTACGTTTTAACCGAAACCTAAAATTAATCATAAACATATCTCTAAAAATGAAACTAAGCACATACCCTCACCATAACCCAAACCTACACCTAAACTTAATCCTAGTCCTACACCTAACCCTAAACCTAACCCTACCACTAACCCTACATCCAAACACTAACTATAACCCTAACACTAAACCTAACACTTACACTAACCCTAACACACTAAACCTAACCCTAGCCCTAAACCTAGCTCTAAGGCTACTAAAACCCAAAGCCTAAACCTCTAACCCTAACCCTAACCCTAAACCTATCGCTAGCGTAACCCAAGCCCTGAACCTAACCCTAGCCATAACCCTAAAGTTCACCTAACCCTCACCCTAGCCCTAACCCTAACCTTAAAGTTAACCATAGAGCTAACCCTAATCCTAGCTCTAAATCTAATCCTAAACCTAAACTTATGCCTAACCCTAACCCTAGGCCTAACCCTAACCTGATCCAAATCATAACCATCTAAACCTAGCCCTTAATCTTACCCAAGCCTTAGCACTAATACAGCACTGATACTAATCCTACTTAAACGAAGCCCTAACACTAACCCAAAAAACTAGACCTAAACCTAAACCGAACCCTAACCCTACCTCTAACCCTTACCTCAGCCCTAGTGCTAACCCTCACCCTAGTCCTAGCCCTAGCTCTAACCCTAACCATAACAGTAAACCTAAACCTAAACCTAGCACTAACACTAACCCTCACCCTGACCAAACACTAACCCTAAACCTAATGTCAACTTCAGCTCTAACCCTAGACCAACCCCTAGCCCTTACCCAAACCCTAAACCTAGACAAAGCCCTAACACTAATGATAGACCTAACCCTAAATCTAGCATTAACCCAAACCTTAACTGAGGTTCTAAGATGAACCCTAATCCTAACACTAACCCTGGTGTTAACATTTAATCTAACCCTAACATTAGTCCTAATCTATCCCTAGCCTTAGTCCTAGCAGTAGATCTAACCCAAATCCTAGACCTAAACCTAGCCTAAGCCTTAACCTTAACCCTAGCATTAACATTAACTCTCAACACAAACCTAAACTTAGCCCTCATCCTAGCTGTACTCCTAACCCTAGCTGTAACACTAAACTTAGCTCTAGGCCTTTCCCTAACCCTATTCCTAGCCCTTGCCCTACCCTTAGCCCTAACCCTAACACTAGCCCTAACACTATCGCTAATTCTAAATCTAAACCTAGCCCTATGCCTAGACCTAAAACTAACCTGAGCACTAACACTAACCCTTAACCTAACCCTAGCCCTAAACCTAGCCTTAGCCCAATCCATAGCCCTAGCTCTAACATTAGTACTAGAATTAAACATAGTACTAACCCTATCCCCCCAAAATTACCATAACACACTAATCTGAAAGATAACCTTAATACTAACCCTAACTGTAAACCTAGACATAAATCTAGCCCTAACCCTCACCTGAAATCACCCCTAATCCTAATCCTAACCCTAACTCTAATTCTAAACCTAGCCTTAACCAAAGCCCTAAACTAACCTTAACCCCCATCCTAACCTTAACCCTAACCTAAACTAAATGCTTAACCTAAAATTAAACCAAAACCTAACCATTCCTCAAACCTCACCTTAACCCTAACTCTAAACCTACCCCTACTCTAACCCTATCCTAATACAAACACTAACCATTTAACTCTTATCCTAGCCAGAGGCCTAGCTCTAACCCTAGGCCGAGCACTAAACCTAAACCTACAAATAGCCCTAAACTTAAAAGAAACCCTGGCCCAAACTCTAACCCTAACCCTAACCTTAGCTTTACCCCTAACACTAGTCTTAGCTCTAGCCCTAGCCCTAGCCATAGACCTTACTTACCATAACCCTAAACCTAGCCATTGGCTTAACCATCCCCCTAACCTTAGCCTAACCCTAATTGTAAACCTAAACTGCAAGTAATAATAACTACCAAGTTTCTGTCTGACAAGTTCCAGAATTGGGTAGGACTCCTCAAAGACACCATTCCAGAAAATTCTCAAAACCATCCCTTCTGGAAACTTGCTATTGGCTCAAATTGTAACTATTTGCTACTGATTGATGATAAAGGAACTTGTGAAAGACATATGGAAGGCTTGATGGATGAAGCTGTACTGACTTTGAAGCAGGGTTGGCAATGAAGGGCAAAATGGTTGGAACTAAGGAGAAACGAAACAGAATTGCAAAATCTGCCTTTCCTATCTTTGTAGAGGTTAGATTTTGGCTTCTGTGCCCATGGGTTAGGATGCACAAATATCTTGGAATTGGCAATTGTGGGACTTGGGATGGCTGTGAAGTGTCTAGTGGGTTACAGTAGCTGGGTGGTTTAGGGTTGGTGGTTAATTAGGGTATAAGTGCCTATAAGCATATTAAATGTGGAACATTTGAAGGAAAACAGGGAGTTAGAGATTTGGGAAAGTAATCTCAGCTTTTTCTCAAAACAGACTTAAAGAACTAAGACCAATATTATTTGTTTTGAAAATAAAGAATTTCTGTACAATACATGAAATATTTCATGTGGATTTGACTGTGAACTAGTGATAAATGGATAGAACTATATCTTGGGGCTCTGAAATATTTTAAGTGCTTACAGGTTTTTGGACCAGTTAATGAGGTAGATAATGAAAACAAAGTGGAAGCACCTGTATGAAGGAGCTCAACAATTAAGAACAGAGGCCATTTGTCTCAAGCAGGGTAATGTGTCTTCCAGCAACTTGCCCTGGTATTTTCAGGTCATTCCTTTCTGCTGAAACCAGTCATGTTTCAGGAAACCTAAGAGATGCTGGGGTTGAGCCCAGTCACTAAATTTTCACTAAAACCTAACACTACCCCTATCCCTAAAATTACAATTATCACTAAACTTAACCCTAACCTGAACCATTACCCTTATAGCAACCCTCATCTTAACACTCATTGTGAACGCTATATTTAAATGAAACCCAACACTAACCTTAATCAAAACCAAAAACCTAACCCTAAACCACCCTAATTTTAAGATGAAATCTAACACTAAGCCAAACCCTAACCATAAAGCTAAAAACTGAACATAAACTTTACTCTGAACTTGCACTTAATACTTTTTTTAACCCTAAACATAACCAACCCTCAATCTAATCCTAACTTTTAACCTAAGACCTAACACTAACTCTAAGCCTTACCAAATACCTATTCCTAAACCTACCCTAACCATTAATTTAAATCTAACCATAACTCTAAGCCAAAATGAAATTTTAACCCTAAACCAAACCCAATCCAGAAACCAAACCCAAATTTTTACCTGAAACCTAAATTTATTCATAAATGTCTAAATGAAAATAAAGCTAAACATACATACTCAACATAAACCTAACCCTATAACTAACCTTAACTCTAGCCCTAGACCTAACCCCAACCCTTACTCTAACCCTAACTCTAATCCTAGTCCTAAATCCTAGTCCTAAATCTACAACCTACCACTCAACATAACCCTAACACTAAACCTAACGTTTACCATAACCCCTTTACGTTAACACACTCACTGTAACCCTAATGCTAAACCTAGGCCTAAACCTACCCAAACCCAAACCCAAAGCCTAAACATCTAACCTTAAACATAACCCTAACCTTAAACTTATCCCTAGACCTAGTCCAAGCCCTAAACCTAACCATTGACCTAACCCTAACTTTAAACATAATCCTCACCCTAGCCCTAGCTCTAACCCTAAAATTAACCCTAGCCCTAAATCTAACCCTAAACAAAATTTGTGCCTAACCCTAACCCTAGCACTAACCCTAACCTAAACCAAACCCTAGCCCTCTAAACTTAGCCCTAACTCTATCCCTCCTCCTAACACTAATACAAGCACTAACACTAACCCTAGCCCTAAACCAAGCCCTAACACTAATCCTAAAACTAGTCCTAACACTAAACCGAACCCCAGTCCTAACACCCACCCAAACCCTAACCCTACCTCTAACCTAACCACAGCATTAGCCCTAACCTTAAACCTAGTCCTAGTCCTAGCTCTAACCCTAGCCCTAGCAGTAAACCTAACCCCAAACCTAGACCTAAAATTAACCATAATCCTGGACAGAACACTAACTCTAATGCTAACTATAGGATTAGCCTTAACCCTATACCTAGCACTAGCCCTAGCCCTAATCCTAAACCTAGCCCTAGACCTAGCTCTAGAACTAGCCCTAGCACTAGCTCTAAAGCAACATCTAACCCTAACCCTAATCCTAACTCTAACTC